>BGZK01001588.1:0-129665 GCA_005406025.1 Eumeta japonica
TAAAACGTTTCAACTATTTGCAAAATGTAAATATAAAAGATGAATATTTATTGGTTATCAAAGGAGACGAGACAATATTTTTGTACATTTTATTGTACACACACACACACACACACACACACACACACACACACACACACACACACACACACACACACACATATATATATATTCAGTTTTTCTTGCCATATCAATGCATATATGTACATGCTCTACAAATTTTATAGAAGCATATAGAATATTTTATATTGTAGTATTAAATATTTAATATGCTACACGCAGCTTATACGCAGCGTCAACCATAGCACGTTGGCAACTGCCAAATGTTGTGGTCGCAGTCGGTAATCGTTCCTTTTACAAAGAGCCCATTTGTTGTGGAAAAACTTAATGTTTCGTAGTTATATTAAATTTGACAGTTGCTAAATGTTTTTGATTGTCGAATCGCGGAGTGTATGTTACGAAAGGACTTATATCTTGAGATTAATTCTATTTGTGATTGCTAAACAATTACTGTTGTACAATTTATCATAGTATTTGTTGAAGAAGTGTAATAATATATTATTATAATTACAAAGAGGGTATAAAAGATGTTTCAAGGTGGTCTACATTTTGTACACTTTTTGTAAAATCTTGCGAAAATCGAAAGAGTTACAGAAAAATATCGAAATAAATATTTGTAATATTTTTTTTTGCATGAAGTAATATTTTATCTTTCAGATAAAGTATTTGATTACAACGCATGTGTAATGCTTTTGTACAAAGGAAAAACTAAACTAAAATACAAAAATAATATAAAAGCAAAAACTAAATGATAGTACAAACATTTTCGTTTAATTATACCTTTTTTTAAAATTGCAAGGGTACAAGTTGCAGGCCGTGGCTTCATACGTCCGTGAAACGTCTCCTTCATTTAGAAGAGATTTGGATCGAGAACGAACCGAAATTTGTATTGAAAACGTAGATCGTGGAGCCTGTGGCAACGAGCGAAACCGCGGACGGTCGTTAGTGTACGCCGAGCGTTACTACACACTTGTATATTAACTACATGGTGTAGTTGGTTCGCATAGATCATTTTCTGATCGATTACGATTCGTGCGCGTGACCACAAACGTCACGATTTCTGTGTCGTGACGTGTCTATTGATTTTTTTGTTCATGCGCCGATCGCGTTGCATTATCGTGGTCGACGAGGTTGTAAACAGTTGCAGTTGCAACTTTTGATTGCGATCCAATATGATTTTTTTTTAAGGTAGATTTTATAGAGACGTTATCATTTACAGGTATATAGATCTTTATCGATAAGTATGAAATGTTTCACGTAAGTAAATATTATTTGGTGATATTCTTAATGAAAATTATTTATGTTAAATGCATGGAGTAAAATTCGGGAAAACGAATCGACAATTTGAAGTCACTTCGAGAACTTCAAATGACAACGCCCTAAACTTATTCGTAATTAATAGCATAACATCAATAGTCAACAACCTCGGTGATTTTATACACATTTATTTACTGTCGGCCAACGCCACTGGCCCTGGCGATGCCGGCGAAACATTTAGAAAGGCTAAATTAAATTTGCTATTTTCATAAGTAATTACCATAGCAATTAAAATACGTAATAAATGATAATAAATAAATTGCAGATTGCCCAGTCTTTAAGTAATTTTCTGTTCTTTTCCCACTCATAAAATTTATTTATCGTTAGGTAGCCTCTTTAAATTGTCGTTTCAAAACTATTGATAATTTTTTTTGCTACATTAATAAAGAATTTCGTTCTATACATTTTTCATTTACAAATTATTCTTCATACTTGTGAGCCTCTAGTCATACTCTGAAAATTAGTGTTTGAATATTAAGTTTCAAGTGCGAGAGGTATTCAGAGATGATGCACTTTTGAGTCCTACAATCATATCATCAGCCTTCATCTATTGCTTTACCTTCAAAATTCTAGGTTTATCATGATGGGGAAATTAAAGATTTATATGGAGCTTTGAACTTTGGCGTTACTGCTTTCATTACATTTAATTTCACCTTTCATGTAATTTTTGTAGGTCATTTGAAATATAGATATTATGATTATAAGATCAAGTCCCTAATATTAAATTATACAGTGACTACATACATGATAATATGTAACGTCAAAAGCTTAAGGACAATTTAGAGAGATATTATATATTGTGACATAAACAAGTGCTCGGAGATTTGCTAGCAAGGAGCAGTCACCGTGTGATCGTCGAGAGTTAAAATTAAGACTAAATAAATTCTCTACTTTCACTTGTGTGATATAATATATTTTTAATTATTTTATTTCTCTATATTCTTTTTTTTTAAATAATAATCGACATTTGACACTCGACCACATTCGTGTATATAAAATAAATAATAAAGAAATGAAGAATTTATTAACTTAATAAATTGACTATCGCCGAAGCACATACGTAATCATTAAAAGGGGTAGTCAGGCCAAGATCTCTTCGATCATACCGAGTTTAATTATAAAGACCCTTATTATGATATAGAGGTGCACTGGAGAAAAAATTTTCCTTATCATCTGTGTTGTATAGATAATGAAATTGTAAACTTCGTGTACACGTTAAAGAATTTGGCAAAAAAAAAAAATGTGACCGTTAGAGTAAAAGAAATAGAATGTCAACTTTTTTGTTTGTTCGTTTGTCAATTTGTCCGTTTCACGAAAGCGCATCACGCGAAAAACACTAAATCCGTTCAAAATCTATTTCTGATAAATATAAGACGTGACAGTTTTTATTTCATCAAAATCGATTAAATGAATCGGAGGATATTCAATTTCATTCCGAAAGGGGGCGGAGCGGGTGCAATCGAACCGAGAACGCACCCGGAGCAGGAGTCGAAAGCAGAAACAGAATCGATATCATGATTGACGGAGTAATTGGTTGATATAGAAGGTGGCCCAGTTCATTGTATGTCGACGCGGACGGAGCCATGTGCAAAAGGTAGTAAATTTTTAATCCGTTATTGTTAAATTAATTAATATTAAAATAACTTAATTCATAAATACCGTCACTCCATTTTGGAATACACAGATGCGTGTCAACCCTACCACGAAATAGGTTCCGCTCGGGCTTGACCAGTTCTTCCATAATCGATGCTTAGTCTAATAAACGTTTTAAGAAAATAGCATTGGCCGTTCTTAGCGGCGGGTGTCGCAACGACGATAGCGCCACCTTAATGTAAACCTACGCGTTTTGCTTAAAAGGTTTTTCCTAAAGTCGAAGATTAAAGACGTGGCGAAATCCAAATACACGCGTGTTCAAAAAGGAGCGATATCCTCGTACACAGATTATACGTTCGTATTAGAATCGAGTTTTTTTCCTTGGCGGCATACCTAGATTTTACGAAAATCTTTCAGTTTGGTAAAATATACAAAATCAAGCTCTATGGATTTCTATCATTGAGAATTTATACACACACATATACACACACACACTAGCGGCCACCCGTCTGCTTCGCTAGGCGCAAATTTATATTTAGCAATTTTTTTTTTATTATTTAAACATGATCCCGTTTTTGTTCCCATGCGCATCTTCTATATCGGCCGATGTTTCTGTCACTTTTAATCGTGACCATGATCCTTTTCTCGATGTCGTTTCTGGTTAAGCTGCCGGACCCGGTCCTCGTCCCGTTTTCGATTCCAATACAGATCAAGCAAACCTTTACATTTTTCGTATAATGCTTTCGCAAATATCCATAATCTCCTCCCTTTATAAAACAATTTTGCCAAAGAAACCATAGTCATTGAAGTAACTGTTGCTGAGAAAAATAACTTTGAACAGCTACATAGAAATGTCGTATTGGCAGCCTTAGAACAAGCTTAGGACGCGCAGGTACTGCGGCGCAAAGCGCCGCGCGGCTGGCCACCCAATCGCCCCCGCTCCTGAAGTCCGGCCGAGCATTGCGATGTTATGCGAATATAATGCGAACATTAGAGATGTGTCTGTATCATTTTATATTATTCATAAGTATATTTTCAGTCATATATTTTTATTATAGTTATTTTGGCAGAGTTATTCTAAAAAAAAAAGGAGATGAATATCTCATAAAAGATGTACGATAAATGCATCCCGTATATATACTGCGACTTCTATTATGTTTTTTTTGTACATAAACAAATACAATAAATACCTTCTGTTTGCGAAGTTTGCTATATGCCGAGGCTTAAACGCCCATAATCTTATTATTTCAAATCGAGAGGCTCGGACTTCGAGTCCTTCACGCCGGCTTTCAGGTTGTGTCGAGGCCCGGATTTGAGGATCGTCAACGACTGTCGTCACCAACACGGTGATGACGCGGCGACCGAAGGCTTAACGTATTGTTTAAGGCACGGAACAAGTGGCTAAATCAGACTGAACTTAAAAACAATACTTTTGACTCGTCCATCTCGATTCGAAAATTGTTCCAAAATCATAACTTAAAATCTACTTAAAGTATTTCAACAAAACTCTAACCTGATGTGCATGTTCATAAAAAATGCAGTATTTATCAATTTGATGCGGTGCAAGACAACAGATTGGATGAATTATAATTTTAGTATATAAAAAAATCTATGTCCTCACATAAATAAATAATAAATCTGACTCAATATTGACTGTTGATCAACAATGCCTTACAGCAATTTCGTGTTTCAGATCAAAGGATCACTGTTAGCACTGACTTCCTAGGTTAGCCATTTCTCATACAACATAAACTTTTAACCTGGACGAACGCGTTGTTGGCGTTAGCGTCGTGGAAGTAACGAGACAGGGAATGAGGTCGGGATCGAACCGTTTTCTAAGTACGCTCACCTTGTCGTTGGCCATTGTATTACAGGACCTCAAGGGCAGGGAATACTGAAGGTCGCCTCTCGCGTTCCTGTATTCCCTCAGGCAGGAAGAGTTAGTGCCTAGGCCGGCTGGATAAACTATGCCGTTGAAGTAGCTGTGCCTGGAAAAACGCATAATAATTGTTATATAAAGCATTAGCTTTTCGATGTGTTGCATGTACGTATAAAAGTCTTGAAATCTACACACGAAATAGCGCGTCGGGCCAAAAACAAGGTCTGGCGACACATCAGTCGTGTGTTGTATGTATTACACAAAGCATTTGGAGTGTCTTTCAGCACCTTAATAACTCAAAATCTACTTTACATATACACACGATATAAGTTCCTTTACTTAAACTTCTTACATTAACTAAAATTCTATTTTTTTTTTATAAATGCAACTCAAACGATCATTGAGTTACCGACATCTAAAAATCGGCATTTTTGTTACTGACTGACTGGACCTGGGATTATAAGCTTAATCCACTTCCAGACTACCTAGGTAGTTGAAATTTGACGTCAAGCTGGGTAATTGTACGTATAAAAAGGCGATAATAAGAAAACAGTGAATTTTTAAGATTTGAAATATTTTCCAAGCAATCGATTTTTATTAACACCTAGAGTCTTTCAAAATCATAATAGCAGCAAAAACTTTTACTTTCCTAAGAGAACAGGTTCCATGACGAAGGAGCTGGTGAAATGGCTCCGTAGGAACGATAGACAAAAACAATTGAGAATTCGATAACAACAACAATGCACGAATAATTAACATCAAATTTAATAGATATAATTTAACTCACAAACTAGGACCTAGCATATGTTCACCGAGAATAATTCACCTATTTGTTTAACATACGCTATTATCCATAAAACACAAGGCTTTAGTCTCGACAGTGTTCTTCTCGACGCAGCCATTCCAATATTTAGCAGAGGGCAAACTTACGTTATACCCTCCATAGTTAAGACACTTCTTTAAATGATTCTTTAGAAAAATTCACCAGAAAAATCTTTGCCGACGTCGTCAATGAGTGTTACGTAATATTGTCATTTTGTTAGCGGGCCGGTGAAAAAACACAAGATAAGAAGTTACTAAGAAATGCATGGTCGTGTGACCTAACTTAAGGCTGTTTGAATGCAGACAATAGGCCTTTTATTAGCGTGTGGTTGACTCAGAAATTAACACGCGGAAAAAATTAGTCGTACAGTAAAAAAAAGAAAATGTAAATTTTCATCGAGGCAAAGACAATAGAATCTGTTCTTTTACGAATGCCAGAGTTGCCCGAAGTGGTCAAAACGAGAAAAGTAATCTGAACTGACTTTAGTACACGCGTACAACTGCAAGTACAAGTCGTGTGTGTACGTAGTCGCGAAATATGGAGTGGGTGTGCTAACATCCACTCCATATCTGTCTATGTATCAGCTATCTATCTAGAAGCCTACTTCTAAATAGATAGCTGATACACAGATAGCTGACAAATCTTTCATCGAAGTGCATAAGAGCCACGGCAATGGAAGACTATATGAGATTGTTGATATGTTTTGCTTTTACGCATACATAATGGTTACTTCTATTTATCGATATCTCTGAGACGATTTAAGAAAGTGAGTTCTTCTTAATCAGAGTAATTCAATAGTTAAAAGGCCTGTAAGTTCACGATAAGCATTTACACGATCCACCGTCTAGATTATTTCCTTTTTTTGAAGTAAAAATTTCTTTAGGCATTTTGGGCATTTTTGAGATGGGGAAAAAAACAATTAAACTCGCGACACTTACCGTTACCGTAACCGACACCTCTGTATATAAGTATCTACATATATTTGGCCCCGTTTACATGAGTGTTGAGTTTGGATTTAAATACAATAATAATATCACTATATATAACATAAACACCTATTGTGTATGTACATACAACATAGATGTATATTAATGTCGGAACCTTTCGTATTGTATTTGTAAATTTACGTTTTAAGCAGTAGATAGCAATTTTTGTACGTAAGATTATATGCAGTATTTTTCATGTACAATAGTGCATTAAATGAAAATTGTTATATAATGTTTGTAGCAATAGTTAATAATAATGAATAAAAAAACATTTCATTTAAAAGTATTTAGTGCACAATAAAATATTTCTTGACTATTCAAAAATACACGTAATTGTTCCAGTTTTCACTTCTCTCGGCACTCCCGGACTGCCACCGTTTTTTTTATTTTCTTCTGGGAGCTTTTGAAACGAAATCCGGCACGAGGTCCTTATTAGGTTGTGGTCTCGAGATAGATTGTAACAGAAGATTCAAAACGATACGCAAATCCTCCAAGAAGATTGTTAAGCTGAAGATAGTCTGAAAAACGGATCAGCCGTATTGATAATGACGTATTTTGCGGCAACACACGGCGACAGTAAGATTACAAAATTATCCTTTGATAGCGGGATTGGGGATTGAAAAGGTATGAACAACTATTTTGTTGTTTATACTCGCAAGGCGATTTGTTGTAGTCACTTTAAAAGTTTTACAAATTGAAAGGCAAAAAAACAGTCGTTATACATCCTTCCACGTCAATGGAACAGTTGACGTGTCCAATTGAAATGGCACTCACTTGTTGTACAACTCCTCCTCGAGCCGCGCCAGCGTGATCGTGATGTGCATCATGTCGGGCCTGCAGGCGATGGAAATGGTGTCCTGCGGCATTTTCGCCTCCCATTGCTCGTCTTCCAGTGTTGCGATGTCGTTCGAGATATCTGAAACGGTAACTGTCACGATGAAGCTTCTAATTCTGTGATTGTCCATTTCTTTCGCATCCAGAACAAGGATTAAGACGAACAAAGAAATGGAACAACGATGCTTCTTACATTGCAGACGATCGGTATTGCCATCAACATAAAATAAATGTCTAGTAATAAAATTGTCTTTAAAATTAATATATGTGTCGTCTAACATTTGATGTTAACAGTTTAACAGTCTCAATTGACTGTTCTATCGAAGAGCATCTCAAATTTTAAGGCATAGACATTTGGGAACATATGTTTTTTCTTTATTATTGAGTATATTATTGACCGAGATCTAAATCACGATGGGGTTTCAGATTCTATAAATTGTAACAGAATAAACAAGGCGATAAATAAACAAAAGAGGTCGCAGACGAACCAATGATCAATACCAGTAAAAGAATTTATGAATTTAAACATTTACTTATGCGTTCCCATATTTAGTTATAACAGTGCCTTTTTGTTTAATTACAATGTAAGCTCTTTATTTTTACGATTCCATAATCTTGTAATAAGCGGCATTAATAGAAAGCTATAATAACTGTTTATATGATAATGTAATAGAAAGCAGGTCCCGTGTGAGCGCCTTGCGGAAAGCCAGCGCAACGACGCGGAACACAAGGGAATTTCATACTATAACTGTTAGATAATTTATGATACTAAGTACGATGAGTTGTATTAGTTGTATTGAACTTCTTTTCGAGCAGTATGTCGGTTGGCGAGCCATCCATTTTAATGCTAATAGGAAACGAATGCCTTTTAAAAGTCAAGGCCGTGTCGAATTACCGATATGTGTGTTGCATTAAAGGCTATTGATTTTATCCGAATAACAATACGGCCTTTGTTAAAAGGAAAATACATTCGGACGAATATAGAACCTCCTCTTTTTTTTGAAGTTGGTTAAAAATCTAATGGATTGCATCGCTGTGAAATTTATGTAATGAATTGTGTTATTCTCTTGTATTCTTAGAAAGTGATTATTGAGAAAATGAAATTTCTTAAAACAACGAAATAGTGATTCGTAGTCATATTTTTTTTTGTGTAACAGTAGGGTCCATATTTTGATATTTCAAGTCCAACAGTCGATTTTGAGATCGGATCTACAGAAGTGACCATCAGCTCACCTGACCTATCCGGTATCTGCGCGCACTGCGCGGCCGCGAGTACACCTAACATCAGAACAGCCAACACGAGAGCCATCTTTTGGTCTGAAACAACAGGAATAAACATATATTTATTGTGTTGGTGTGGACCGTCGAAAATGCGACGTTGAGCGAGATAAGATAGGTTTGCGATTTTGAACAAATGAACATTCTTTATATATATATGGCCCGGCAGACATTGTTCTGCCCTTTTTTGATTCTATTCTCGTCCCATTCGCAATTCTCTGCCCCAACCCGCTTTCAATCCTTATTTCACTACCAGTCACAATTCCGACTGAGGCAAAGCCGGGAGTAAAGATTAACCGATCATTATGAATATTGATATGTACATGTATGGGTTGAGCGATACGGAAGTCGGTACATCGCAGCGCCACCTGGTGGCGAGTTGCGTCAATGGCGATAGCATAAAAACCTTCTCCGTGAAAAAATCCATGTACATACCAATATTCATAATGATCGGACAAATAGTTTCTGAGTTTATCGATTTCATACATACAAACTTCCTTTAGATGTATAGTACCTACATACGCGTATGTGTGCCGCTATTATGCTAGCTTCATACAACGTTAACTCAGATTCGGATCGATTTCAAATACAATTTTTTATTTACTGTACAGTCAAAGCAAAATATATTATTTTGTAGTCGTATGAATGCACTGCAAACGACTAGTTTTCCTCCAAATACACGAAATTAATTCGACTTGGGTACATAAGCGACATGTGGTACCTACCTACTCGCTCAGTGCATTGCGTAATGCATGCAAGCAAAGTTTGTTCCGTATAATAGTCAAAACGGCTTCATATGGTGCTTTATTGATGTCTGCGAGCATTTGCCTAAGCGAATTGCGCGGACGCAATAAAATTGGCAACACTAGGAAAACGTTGTTGTTATGATGTCGATATCAACATCATAATAACAACTTTACTGCGGTAACATAAAACCCATTCTGATGCATATCGTTTCCACATCGAGTTGACAAGGACTCGACTTCTATGACGTTATTGTATTAGCATAGTAGGTCACCTACCCGCTTGACCTTGTGTCCATTATAGAACTTAAAGCTTGGACCGATCTTTTTTAATATTCCTAATAATACTTTGATTGTAATATTTCAAGTAATTTGAAAATTTTATGAGTTATTATAATATGTATAAATAATTATGTAAAATAAAACAACGTTAGGAATGGTTCTCCTACAAAAACCTTTTTTTTCAAGTAATTTTTTTTACTTTGTATAACTTAAATGCTTCTTATAAATATGATTACACAGTGTTCATTATGAAACTCCATAATAATATTTATAATAATTTGTCGTCGGTATTTGTATACACAGAACGACATCGTGTTTCACTTAAAATGTAGAACAGATTAATGCAATTGTTTCAAAAGAGGCGTAGAGTAGAAAAAGGGATGTTAGTGATTTCGCCGTCTTGAAAGAATTTATGAGAATAGTTTGACAAAACAAATTTATAGAGCGGATGTACTAGGCGGAAAAGTCGGTGAGGGTCACCCTAGAAAATCCTATGCATACCATATTGGGGCTAACTAAAAAAGGGCTGAATTTTAAGCACCCGAAACCGACGAGCTTGAGTGGAAAGATAAGATGCACGTCAGCGAAGCGAGAGAGATGTACAATGACGTAGCATGTGGAAATCTATAGTCTCTGCCTGCCTTAATGCGCGTGAGTTGATATTATATATAAGGCGTCAGAGGCGTAGAATCAAATTTCTTACTTTGAATCTGCGACGATCGGGAACTATACTGTAATTGGAAATTTAAAATATCTTCGAAGATTTTAGCACAGTTTTATTGTTTCTTGCATATCGATTTTTTCTACTTTCACTGCGCGTTGTTTTAATTTTATAATTTTCGTCTATACCCTCAATACGAGGATACTGCATTGCCATTCTACTATTTAAGCCTACATTTTGAACCGACCAAGGTCCCGTATGTTACAGAAGGACGTTGGGCCGTGTGGCGTTCACTTGACTTTGTAACATTGGTTTATGCAACGCGCCGGCGACGTGTTACGGTGAAAGGTGGGCGTGTGACTCGATACGGACACTGCAGCTGGCTTTTGGGTAAATGCAATTTATTAGCGTAACGCATAGTGCCTTTATAAAACTGATGAGATGGGTTTTTAATCTAAGACAAAATAAATCATTCGGCGATGTGGGTAGTTATCAGCCCCTTGATAAGAAATAAAAAAATTGTGGGAGGGTACGACGATAAAAAAAAAACATGACCTTAAGACACTGTAGAACGAGTGGTCTATTCTTTTGAGATTAGGTTAATATTACTGTTTCAAGCGCTTTCGAAGCTCTTCTAAAACAGCCGCCAAAGTTATAAATTCAATATGTGAAGTTGATACAATAGATACGTTTTCGGACTTCAAGGTAAGTTCGCGTTTTCAAGGTGAGCTCTAATCGACACGTTGAGCAGCGCAAACGGCTATGCTATATCATTATTAGATCTAACGTTGATAATTCCGCTAACACACGTCACAGCCGCAAATGAAAGACAAGAAGCTAATTCTGGCGATTTACTAGAATAACTAGAATATTTTCTTTATATAAATGTATTTCTCTTTATAATGCCATTTCACATAAAATGTTCATGAAATCATCAAAAAAATACTATAATTTAAATAATGTTCATATATTGTTCATTGATTTTAGACCACAATATTATAATGTAATACATTCTGGCTCAATCCTATTGACTATTTTATTTATCGAAATAAGCTATTGAAACTCTAATTCATTTTTTATTTCGAATCTACTAAAGTGATTCAGTTGTACATACAAGACCGGCCAAGGGCGTGCCGGCGACGCGCAGTGTAGGGTTCCGTAGTTTCTTCTTTTCCACTTTTTACTTCTCCAAGTACATTATTTATCAAAGTGGGTCGACTGTCACTCGTTAACTTGTAAAGTACACTTTTAACGGAAATTACCACTTTAGAGCTCAATATTTTGCAAACTTATCTCTTAATTGAAAAAAAAAAACAATTCTATGGATTAGAAATGATTTTAAACGAGCTATCCAACGATACTTGTCACCATGGGATAGATGAGAAAAAAAAGTATCCCCAATTTACGAGTAGGGGAGGTATTCTAAAACAAATTTTATTTTATTCTACCACTTTATCGACATGAATAACATGTATATAGTATACCCATAGCAAATCACAAGTTTCTAGTACTAAGAGTCTCCGAGCTAAGTCGCATAGAGACGGACGGATGGACAGACATGGCGAAACTATAATGGTTCCTTGTCGACTACGGAACCACCATAATAAAAGAACGAGATACAACTAGCGAAAAACGCGTACCAGCAGTCTATTTTAAAGGTTGCCTAATCTCCTTGTGTCGCTGCGCACGTGTGCGCTCGCAGCGCCACCTGCCGCTCGGTCGACCCGCGCCGTTACAGCCATAGCGTCGTATAGTGCAGTGGTCAAAACGCCATCACCTTTGATACCGAATTGCGCCCGGTTCGATTTTAACGCTGGCGAATCAATCAATGAGTCTTTGACTCGAGTGAAGTCAGACCGCTCGATTCGTGCCATGAAGATATTAAACTTCTCGTATTGCCCCTGTTTATTATAAATAATGAAAAGATAAACTCCTATATGCCTACGTGGAAATGATTTACATAGAATAAAATACAGACTACAAGAATGTTTTATAATACTACTAGCCAGCCCGGCAGACGTTGTTCTGCCCACGCTTTTTATTCTGATTCCGGTACCACACCCGTTTCCAACGCCAGTCCCGTTCTCAATTTCGGTCCCACATTCGGTTTTGATCCTGTTCCCGTTCTCGATTCTGTTCCCCGCTTCGTTTTGAATTCTGATTCCGCTAGCTGTAACAGTACCGATTCGGACGAAGTTGGGGGCAAACAATTCTTTCATCTTTTTTATTTCGATCCCGATTAGGTTCTCGATTGTGATGCCGATCCCACGCTCAATTTTGTCCCCGGTCTCGTTTTCAATTACGATACAGCTGCCGGTATGTCATAAAGTAAGGCAATGATTTTAAATTTAATACGGTGCGAATCGGTAAACGATATCTTTGTCAATCCGTCTTATACCGATCGAGGGGCGGGGATATAGGGAAATAAAAATTTGTCTTTATGTATATTTTTGTATGAGAAATTGAAAAAAAAATAGTAAAGAAAACTGGAAATATAAACTATCCTATGTTTCTAGTAGGACCAAATCACGTACAGTGAGCAACATTTAATTGAATTCGGTTGATTGATTTCAGAACTTAGCGTAAACGAACATCGTGACCTTATATATATATAAATCTCATGTCATGTCATTATAATATTACTAGACTACCCTGTGCCAAGAATTCGCATAAATTATGTATAATAATTATCAGTTTACAATATTACTGTAAATATTAATTTTATTTCCTTTTTATTTTTATTTTATTATTCATTTGACTTAGACGTCTTACTGCTTGATTTTCCAGTGTTCGTCGCATAGGTACTCTATTTTATTGTTTTTGTAATTATTATGGAAATAAATCATTCAATTCAATTTAATAAATGTATATTTATTCCAGGTATTCAATTTTTTTTAATAGAAGAAAAGTGCAAATGCTATGTGCATTAGATATTTGTATATGTGTTTGTGTGAGTTTTTTAAATGCCTGTATGAGCGAGTGAGTGGTGTTATTTTAAGGATAAAAATGTATAGGAAATATTTAGGAATGACTTATACAAAAAATCGTATTTTTGTAATTATTTTTTCAAGTGAATTCTGTGGCGTCTTTAGCAATAGTGTAGTAAATAAATACGTATAAACATATTATGAGATTAGTAAACATTTTTAATATTGTTTTTAAATCTATTTACTGAAATATATCCCGTATAAATATTTTCCTGATAGCCCTTTAAATATGACAGGCAGTGTAATTGTTACGATCTTGTCGCTTTTTCATATCGTTCATTATTTAGACCGTTTTTTTAATCTGAATTTAGCTGCTCTTCCGCCATACCACAACGTTCATTAATTTGACCCCGGTCTCAATGAACTCTATCAGCGACTTGGTTTGTGCACGATTTATTAGCACGACCACCCACCGCATATCTCCACGCGGAACATTACACGTGGACAAATCCGCGAATGAGGACCTATCGAAGAGGAGTTGGGTCAAGATAGATCACCATGAGTACGTCGAATTAACCCCGAGTCGTATATCAAGCGCCTCACTGTTCAGGAGTGCCCTGCCACAGTCATTTTACTTCGTATCGAGGGACACTGCCCTAGTGCTGCTGATGACAGAAGCCCTAAATTCATTTAGGGCTCCGTGTGCGCATGTTCAATAAGATTCCTGTGGATATATCAGATTTACTACAAGTCTAAAGTATTTGTTAAGCAAACACTTTGCATAAAAGGGTATTATACAATCTCTGAATATTTAGAGGATGACGAACTCGACTTCCTACAGGTCTTTTCTGCAATAGTTTCATATATAATTATAATTCTACATAATTTTGGTTCGAAAAGAGTTATCCTCAAGTTACTCGCTCGTTGATCTCGAGCGATAACTGAATTACAAACGAGTGATAATAATCAAAAATGATTGTAAATTCTATAAATATCATGACGTATTTCAAGTATACCTACGAAACAAAGATATTTTAAATATGAATACGATTTTGATATGACAGGTCGTGGATGGCGGCTCGATTCAAGTTAAAAATGTAGATGGAGATGTAGGTATGGTAGATCTTTTTAGTGTAATATTAATATACATTAATTATATAATAATAATACATTAATGAAATCGTTATAAACAAAATAATTATTTGCTTAAATGCGTAATGTTTTTATTATTAAATAAAAGTATATATGTACACACATCTGTAGGTATGCTTCCAAAAAAAATATATGCAAATTTCATAACCTGACGACGTATTCGATTCTGCTGCAAAGGCTAAAATACAACAGTATTGCGTTTTTAATATAGAACATCATATGAAATATATTTATTAGTTAGCTACAACATACATAAATATTTAAATATATATATATATATTATTCATATAAAAATTTCACACGATAATGCAATGCATCGATGCAACCGTTGTCGTAGTGCAACATCTTTAGGATTTCAATAAAATAAACAAATATACGAAATGCAACGGCGCTCGCCAAACTCCCACAGGTCTTGCGTCAGACCCGTCATAAACTTTTATAGCTATTAAGCAACTTTCCAATCGCTTCACACATCTTTCTAACGATTTTACTGTGAAAAAAATCGATTCGAGAAAGCTTTTTGTTATCGATCAATGGAACGATCGATTGCTTGCGTAACGAAAAAAAAAATAGTCAAGTGCGAATCGTAGTTTACCTCGTACTGTTCCTTAGCGAAATATTGTAAGTGGGCAATGTTTTTAAACTCGTACGAACAAAAAAATGTGAGTGCGTTTAACTATTGCGCGTGCACAAAATTAAAAATCAATAGTCGTTTAAGAATTCAATTGTTTAGACTAAGATTAAGATAGTGTTCGAAAGAGACATCGCTCGATATGAACAAATTAAGTTGTTTATTCCATATTCAACTTCATAAAGTGATTATTATTGATATTTTTTATAATACAATATTTATTAATTATATAATATAATATTAATTTATATTTTATTAATAGTATATTCATGTCCTGCGTATAGAGAAATTTAAAGATAGATAAAATTGGATATTTGGTTTTATGCCCATCCGGACGGAGCTGCCGGCATAACTAGTTAGTGAAATTACTAATATTTATATATATTAGGGGTTAACATATGAAGTCACAGTCTTCCAACATTGGCCCCCTATAATTTGAATATTTATGGTTTGACGACAAATTCCAAATTCAAATTATGAATGCGGAAATTACGTAAACGGATCATATCTATCGAACGTTAACTCCGGCTACTCTCAGGCCGCGTCTATAGAAGATCTACATGAGACACAAATCGAAGCCTATCTGGCACCATAGCGATTTATCATAAAAAGGTAACACGTATTTATCAAGTTGCGCTAAAAAATAACATGCGTGCAGTTCACGTGGGATAGAAGCGAAACCTCCAGACAACTAAACCGCGAGAGAACGAGACGGACGGATACCGCGATAAGACTAATATCGGTATCGACTTTAAAAGTTATTTCACGTTTTAGAAATATCGTTTTCAATTTTAACAAATGCACACCCACTGAAGCACACATATCCCTCTCGCATTATATCTTATATTCTATCTCCTCTCGCAGGTTAAATCCTACAGGTGCATGGTCTCTTTTTACTGTCGCTTTTTCGTTTCATCGAATTTCAAATCGCGACGATGCTAAAGAAGTATTCACTTCAAAAAACGTTCGATTTGGAGAATTATTGAATTAGCCCTATCGGCGCTTCAACCGATTTATGTATTGAATAGAGGCGTTGTCTCATGCGGGACGATATCGTATGCGAGAAGATTCAAGTGCGGGAAGGTAGCGAGTGCTTTATCTTGCTTCCTAGGTGGCACATCTGATCGTTCATTGACGGCAAATAGCAGTAGGAAAACGAAATCAAATTGAAATTCAAAATATCTTTATTTCGTAGATTACAAAATAACACTTGAAATACGTCATATTTTTGAAGTGAAACTTCTATAGAATCGTTGTGATTTCAAACCGGATGAAACGGAAAAAACGACAGGTAAGAGACACAAATACAAAAATGTGTAGGACAGAGCGAGAGAGCAAATGTCAATGTGTATGTATCTTGCACACTGTTTAATACTTGGTTGCATTTGAGCATTTAACGTGTGTTAGTATATGTGAAAAGTACGTGAGCTAATACTACTGTGCACTGTATGCGGCTGCGTAGTACAGCTTTTTAGTAAGAAGTCAGCGTGGTGTGTTATTATTTAACAGTGTTTGTGAGTATTTTTATATCTTGTTGTGCTAAATAATTGGTTTTATAAGATGCCGAAAACTAATGCCCAAATGTGTCCTCAATATCGACGCAAAAAATATGAAAATAAAATTAAAATTAAATAACATATGTTAAATAAAATTTAAAATTAATCAAAATATTTTCATTTTTAAACAAGACTTTGTAATTATTCTACCATTGTTATATATATTCATCTCATTCTTTTGTCGATTTACTGAAGTTTCACTTCAATCGTGTTTTGTGAATTTACACTTTACCGCTCGTTCGGAAGGCAGTTTTCCCTCAAGAAGAACGAGCGAGAAACTTAAGGGTAGCTCTTTTCTAATTTGCACATACACAGCCAAAACAAATACGAGACCATCAAGAACGAAACAGCCCGGTAAGAAGTCGAGCCGCTTGTGCCCATGGATATTTGTCTTCTAAATATTCAGAAATTGTGTAATACCCTTTTTTACTGAGTGATTGTTTAATAACACTCTTAAATTTGTATAGGGGTAAATCTTGTATATCAGGACCTTATTGAATAGGCGCACACAGAGCCCTCTAAATGAATTCGTTAATTTGCGTAGTCGACTAACATGTCGACTCATTTCATTTTTATTTCTGGTATTGAGCTTGCGTCGATAAATATTTATTTTAAACATTTCTTAATTTATTTATACATATAACAAATTTTCGTAAATGCATTGGTATTGCAGAGTTAGGACTCCAATTTCCTTAAACTTATTTCTAAGAGATGCACGAGGTCCGAGCTTGTAAAACGCGCGAACGGTCCGCTTCTGCAGCACGAAAATTCTTTGAATACCCTCGGCCTAGATATTATAAGATATCAGGTTATGAAAATAGCCGAAATAAACTAGTCTAGGAGTTTGGCCGTGTGATAATTTTTTTATTATTTTTTTGACTGCATAAGCGGCAAAGCTAAACCTTTTTACCAATGTAATGATATTAGTCACTTCCGATTGACGCACGTGT
Source organism: Eumeta japonica (assembly GCA_005406025.1). NCBI lineage: Eukaryota > Metazoa > Arthropoda > Insecta > Lepidoptera > Psychidae > Eumeta > Eumeta japonica. The sequence continues at coordinate 17,673 of BGZK01001588.1, forward strand.
AATATTTTGCTTTATTCAATTTTATCCGTCAGTCACGTGTTATTTATTCTATGGGGCATACAAAACAGCAATTATTGTATTGTCAGTGGGCTTATGATTTATGTATTAGCGACAGGATTCTAATCCTAACACACAGCACGCTATACAGACAGAGAATAAGAAAGCGTTAAACAATTATAACAAAATCAAAACACAAAGCCAAAACAATGATCGATACATTTTGTTATTTGTGATGTACTACTTATGTAAAAATTATAACCGTAGCGACACTTTTCATAGTAACGAGAATGATACATACAAAGACAAAATGCTTTTGGGTTTAGTGTTTGGCTTTAACGTAAACCGAGCACCGCATCTGTGGTTGTTCTGAATGTATGAAGGTTTAGCTTCAAAAAATGTCCCGATCGCCGTGCTTAGATGCCAGGTCATTGTAAAGGCGACATAAACTTGAAATTGGGTTATATTTAGCTGCGTTACTACAATTTCCAAAGTTCCAGATATTGTTTATTCTAATCGCTATTGCAATAAAAATGACGACAAATTGTGGATTTGTCAAAAAACGGTGTTGTTCTAATATTGTGCAAAATCGTGTCCGTTTCACGGCAGCTGTTTAAATACACGAAATTACGGATAAAACGGGTCGGTTTTTTTTTTTTCTCCTTCTGTTAAACTAATTCGACAAACACAGCTGCGTTTGCGCATTGTTACGTTACTGTATCAACATTCTGTGATTAAACCGTATTTGCGTGCAATAATTTCGAAACACCTGTGACCTGCTCCGAATTTAGTACATCGTCTTAGGGTACCGTGGTGTAGATTTTTAGTTTTTTTTTTTAGTTTTCACGAGAGCATATCGGTTCCGCGCGTCTCGAGTTCCGTGCTTCATAGTTCCGTATAAATTAATTCAGGTTGAGCAGTCTAGAGTTATGTTCACACGTAAAATACACAGTAAGTTTGACGATCTCACTCGAGGCGCTGGCGCAACTTGTCTTTGAACAGAAAGAGAACTTGTTCTACTTCTAACCGGTGAGAGAGTAGATCAATTTTTAACTTAAACCAAGTGCAACCATCCACTGCGTGCCTCGAAAGTCGCGTCAAGCCGCTTATCTCGGACGTTGTTGCTGCACCGGTGGCGGCGGTCGTTAGGGGCCCACGGCCAGCGTGGAAGCCTTAAATACTAATGTACCTTACGACGGAACCGTTCAAAGTGACTCTGTTTGTGGGCACGTCACCCTGGCTCGACTACGACGATAAACAAAGGCCGTGTTGCGCGGGTGACGCGCATTCGAAGTGACTCACCGGTTATTTAAATATGTATTAACCAGAATTACCGCAAAAATTATTCACGGATTGAGGGCGTTTATTTAAGCTTATTTTTTTTAAAGATACAAAAAGATATTTTATTCCTTTCCATATAACTCGTTCAAGGTGTGGACCAAAAAATGCAATGCTAAAATGTAAACACTCTTTGAATTTAATGATACGTATTATAGATAAATTAATAAAATAAAATTTCATTAAAACTGTGAACTAGGTAAAATAATAGTCACTTCATTTAGGATTAAAAAAAAATATAGATAATATGTTTTAGGCTTTGACGGTCCTAAAGGCAAGATATACAATTTTTTTTAGCAATATTGAAGCAAATTTGTACGTCAGAAAAATACAAAAATATTAAATAAAAATAAATGTTAAATGTTGCTATTACCATAATGGAGAATTATTTTAATTTATAAAATTTATGATTAAGATATTGTGTATGTATGTACCTTCTGAAAAAGAAAGCAGACATGCTCTTTTAAGGTAAAAAAAATACGAGTGTATGTTATTTTTTATGAGGGATTGAAGTAAACTCTTTTTTTATAGGATTTATAAGCGACAAACGAGCATATGGCCCATCAGAGAGTAGACGATCAACACCGCTCATAGACACCCGCAATCCCACAGGAGTAGCTTGTACGTTGCCGGTCTTTTATTGGTATATCTTCATTTGGCGTCATGGCGGGTATTACTACTCAATTAAAAAAGAAGGGATTGTTGTTACATCCACTCAGAAATAGCCGCGGGTACAGTACTAAACTGATTATTAACCAAATTATTCACGTTAGGTTATTTAGGTACAGCGTATAGAGAGATCATTAGAGCGAAAAAAATTAAGGAATGGATTACAAGTCCACAAGGGCGTAGCCGCCGGCGGAGTTGTTTAATGATGTTAATATATGAAGTCGCCGTTTTCGAATAATGGTCATTTTCAATTCGGTTATTTCTGGCTTTGAAGCTCGAAAAATACCGAGCAAAGCTCGGTTGCCTAGGTACTATATCTTAAGACTCTGTAGGCGTTCCGCTTCGATTACGAATCTAGGCTTTGACTAGGTGAATCAGCATTTGGAATGGGTGGTAATGTCGAAAATAATTTATACGTCGTTGTAGTTCAAGTGTTATTTCATTACCCACGAAATAAACATATTTTTCGTTTGATTCGATTTGATTTGCTGTATACTAGGTAATGCGGTTCGCACTTGACTCTTTTTTTTGGCGACTGCGCACGCCCCGCCTCTTAAACAGATTCGTATAGTTAAACGACATTTATTATTCTGATCACGCCGTAACCAGTTCGGCCGTGGTGATGTCTTCGACGGATCGAAAAGCGAAAGTATGCCGGCATAATGCGCCTGCACATATATAAAAGTGAGCGATTTTAACTTATGCAACAGCTTAAAAGTCAAGGAAACGTATGTAATACGCTATCAGAAGTTATCGGGGTTTTGTGTTACGAAACGGCTGGTTGTCAACTTCCGCATATTTTACCATCAAAAACGGTATACTGTGTGGGGCCGTAAATTTTGTATGAGCCATAGTGAAGTCTAGAGTTGGGCGCGTGTCATCTTAAAGAAAGTAATATCGTCATTGATTTTGAAGATGATGGTAAGAACTAGCGATGTAACGATACCGATACCGATATATCAGCCGATATATCGGCAGGCCGATATATCGGCATCGCCGATTTAAATGATTTGCGCAACAGATTATCTCCTAGTAATTTGAATAAACTTTGTTTCCTTAACAAAAATCTTCCTAAAGTGAACTTTGATTATTAATATTGATTTACTTTTGATTTGATTCCTTGATAAATGTTACCCAAATAAATGTTGATATGATATTTTACCTTTTTTTTTCATTATTTTTAATTTCCATTTTTGCCACACTTTACAGAATGGAGTGTCTATTTATTCTATGTAACATAAGTAGGTAAGTTTTATGCATATAAAGTACATACATCATTCTTTATTTACTGGGTGTATTTACTACTAAGCCATCGATATCGGTATCGGTATCGGTATCGCCGATTATTTTCCTCGATAATCGGTATCGGTATCGTATCGACAAATTCATGTATCGTTACATCCCTAGTAAGAACACAATCCACATCTTCCAGGTTTGATGACAACGCTTTTCCACAATGCTGCAGCGAGCTGTTAGGTCATTGTTTTCAATATCTTCTATGCTGGGGGAGGTGTGGAAACATATCCCTCACAATTTTTTACCTCCTATTTAAGGGGCAGCATTTTCGACTTTTAGATCTTAACTTAGCCTAGTTGGGCTTAAGTCGGCCACTAATGTTTACAGATTTACATAATTAGGTTTCGTGAGACGATAACGAAGAATGATTCGAGTATACTCGAAATCAAGGGTTACTTTTGACCGATGCAGGCTGTGGCGCAGCTAGCCTGGGTGTCACCCGGGGCCGATTTGAAGTGGCACCCTTAAAATGAAAACGGTCGAGTTGAAGAAAAACTCTACCGATAAAGAACGTTGTGCGTTCTTTGTGATTCAAAATTTGCCATCAGATGAACTCGGGTGACGCCCTTAAATGGGTGGCACCCGGTACCGGCCGCCCCTGCAGCCCTCCCTTAGCTACTATTGAATGTTGAGACCGCAGTTAAGGTCATCAGTTTAGGGTCACTGTCGAGTGATCCGAAGAGATCCGAGTACAGGTTGACGCACAAAATAAATTACAAAGATGCACCTGAGAAACAGGCGAATTTGATAATTTAATTTATCAACCGATTTGTGCTTTAAGAGGACGACCGAGAATTGTTTTTTATAATCTTACAAAATATTTTCAATATAAGTACATAGATATTTCGGTGGTTCTTCACTTCGTTCCGGATTGTGTCCTCTTCCGCTCGGCGCAAACGAAGACTGCCAACGTAACCGATTTTATGCGTCAACCTGTTTTGACACATGTAAAAAAAAACGATTGACGCGCGATTGACGGGCTGTACTATCAGCGCATACGCAACTCAAGGCCTAGATAGCAGCCGGTGTTTCTTTTTTGCTTATATAGCTAACAAGAATAAATGTACAAGTGAATGCAATGAAAAAAATAGAATGCGAGCGTGTAGAATTTAGGCGTGATTGAAGTATTTTGACGTGACAACGTCTTAAATTAGGTTGCGGCTGGGAGTCACTTTGAAAAAGTGTAACGCTCGGTAACGTAACGATGAGTCACCGAACGAGAGAGAGGCCCGCCGAATGCCTTGCGTCTCTCTCCCACTCAACTATGATCGGTCTGCCGCGCGCGCAGCACTAGAGAATAGTGCATAGCTTGCAAATGTATTGCAAGTTATTGTATGTATATTTGTATATAAATACGTATGTATGTGTAAAGGTAAAAATAAAATTTTGTTAATATGAAATTCAGTGCGAGATTCTTTGTATAAATTAATGTTTTAAATATAATTCTTTGTATAAATAAATGTTTTAAATTGTTACTATTATTTCATCCTTCTTCCTACTATACGAATGAATATTCACATTAAAATGATTTTACCATTCAAAGTCGTTGTCACGTAAAACTTTCGCCCGTATACCGACTTTACAGGCAACCAAATTTTTTTTTTTATAGTACAGATGCTAGGACAAGATTGAAAATCAATAAGGTGTGCTGGAGTTTTATAGAGTACACAGAAATCGGCATGGTGATTGAATACATGCAGGTCGGTCGATACAAAAAAAAAATGAAGAAATTTATTCTATACCTACCCGGGCGGAGCTTGGCGCATAGCCAGTTATTAATAGATACTTTAGATATTTACATATGAAGTTGCCGTTTTCGAGCATCGATCAATTAGTATTGGAATCTTTCTGGTTTTGGATTTCCGGCCATAAATGAGGAAATTGCGTGAACGGACCATCGATTTTATCAAACGATACATCCGCACGAAAGAAGACGAAATAAGTTCCGCCTCAAAAAGTGTCTTCGGTTTCGGAGGTCTTCAAAGTGGCCGATATCACGGTCATAGCTCTGGCATGATTTTACAATGCACTTATTGCACATGCGGTCTTCGAGTTGCTCCACGGCAATGAGCCGCATCCCACAGTCTTTCTATACCAGATACAGAGATTCGTACCCTCATCCCTATTTTGGTGGGATGGCGCAGTGTGGTTCGGAGCGGCCGACCGACGTCGACCCAAATGTGATGATGGTTAAAGCTATATTTTACGATTTAGTGTTATAATTCGATTGAAGTTAAAAACGCATTGGTCAAAATCAAACCAGGTACGTTGTAATATAAATTGAAAGTGGCCAGTATTGCAAAACGTTTGCTTCATACGGTGACCGCTAAAAATGTTTATAACTTTTTTTTGATATATCCAAATCTGTTTCACGGAGAGGTAGGCGGAGACCGCTTCGTGAGGCTTGTGAAATTTAAATCATATAGGTATTTAAATTTCATAAGCAAACCCGTGTAAAAGTTGCGATATATAAAGATCGATGGGACAATTAAATAAAACAGGCTTACTGGAAGAGAACGAGAACGAGGTACAGACGGAACATTTAACTATTAGACAATGAAACATTACAAATGAAACATTACGACCGTCGAATTGCTTAAATGGGGTGGGCAGGCGCCGAGAACGATTATCTATCGGTAGGCGAGGGCAACGCGTCGTATTTTTTATTTGTCTGTGGCCACGAGACAAAAATCAACAGCCGTCGTTGTCCACGTGAAAGGCGGCCGTATAAAAGTGAACGATACATTTGTCCCTCTCTCGTTGTGTACAGTGAGCTCATATTTTCGCCGGCGGCTTCGCTCGCATGGACGTAGGAAGATCGGATAAAACTTAAATTTTATTAGATCACGGTCTCAATCCCGATCTCTCTGTCGGTGTCTACGAATATCGTCAGCGTTTGCAAACGTTGTCGGCCGGATGTCGCTAGGGCGGCAGCGACTTGGTGGTTAAGTTTAATTAAAAGAACCCAGTGACTTCAAGGAGTGACTGGGTTGGAACCCGACCACGAGATATATGACCAATGAACTCTGAACTTATATCAAATTGTACCTTAATATTGTGTGCTTTGAAAACCGCGTTAAGCCATCGGTTCCGGTTCGTTCTCACATAAATGACAATAACGATGGCGGCCCATTAGGTCATTAAGGGTTTGATGATGCAAGCGAGTCGATTTATAACAAAGATATTGTTTGAGTGTATGCCTCTACAGGGGAATGATTGAAACCAAATTTGAGAGCTACAAAAAAAAACATGTCACTAGATGGCGTTCTGTGATAAATACATCATCAATATAAGGCCTTCCGAAACATTTATGTATAATTCATGTTTTCATAGCAAACAAAAAAATATACCAGTGACTTTTAGGTTTATATCATTTGTTAATAACCTAAAAACTGTAATATCATAAGAAATTATAACAAAGTCTATAACCATTGAAAAAAAAGGGCTGCTTGAGGCGATTTTTTTAATCGGTTCAGTAGTTCCTGACGTAGCGCTTTCAAACACATAACGACTATCTTAAGCTTTATATTTCAGTATATATATATAATAGGAATAACTGACCACCGTAAAAACTACGAAAATACCAACTTTATCTTTACTACGCGGTCTGTAAGGCTTGATTGGTGATTTAACTGAGCTTGAAGTTAAAAATTCCCACAATCCGCAATAAAAAGTTTGTGGGACGGCGGACTTCAAAAGGAGGGAGTAAAAACTGTACATAATTTCACGTTTAGTATCATTCTTTTAAAGTTGAAATATTAGATTTTATTTTCAAATATTTCTTATGGCCGTGAACCAGCTGTCCTCGACTTCATCCTCAGCTCTTAGTATATTTCCTAGTTTGAGATTGATCGAATTGATGGGACTATATAAAAATATGTCTTTTATTCTCCCCGTGGTCTCAGCTCTATTATGGTTGAATTTCAAATTCATTTAGGATTTTAATTTTGATAATATTCGTTTCAGAATAAATAAATTTAATGCACCTTCTAACGAATTAATGTTTTAAAAGTCGTATTTTGTATCAATAATAATATAATAATAACAATAAGGTGTAATTGTGTTAGTAAAATTAAAATATTTATAAATGACAGTAAAATTAAAATACGAAACAGTTTATCACGCGAGTGTACCATGTTCTGGTCTTGTGCAAGGCGGCGTGCATTACGTCATCGCAAATAGTGCGGGCCGCGTATTGCCATAACTCATTAAAATATCATCGAAAAGCGTATATGCGAAGCAAACATTTTTCAGGGCGAACAAACAGATCACCGTCGGTGGCGTATTTGAACACGAAATTACATTATTTACGTAAACTTCACTCTATTTACTCCATATTCGTTTACTGGTACAGTGAATTCAAAAAATCTATTGCAATATAAACTCCACTCAGTACGATTTCGAGAAAGCTCTGAGAACGGGAAACAGGCACATATTTTGACTAATTTATGATCCAAAATCAATTTTTAATAAGGAAACAACATACACATTTTAATAACCTAATATTTCAATCGAAAACTGTTTTACTCATAATAAATGCTTAGTAAATAAATTTACAACTTTAGATTAATTATATTTATTTGTAATATTTTTTTATTATTTTGCATTACGCAATAAATGTGGAACACCAAAGCGAAAGTGTTTTTGAATTAATATCAAGCACATGCTAAATTCTATTTATATATTCTGAAAAGTAAACCAAGAACAAAACTTGATTTACAGACAGACAGCGTATGACAGTTATATAGGCAGCGAAAAGGGTTAAAAGCAAACATTTAGCGACAGCTATTGTTGAAGAGTTAGTCGATTCTTCCCGAGTAGGTGAGTGCATTAGGCTCGCTGCAGCATTTGCATACTCTTTAAAATCCTTTAAAATCCTTAGGTGTGCAGCGGACCGGTAGGGGCCGGCGACCGGTGACTGAACTGTGAACCGCGTTGACGACGCCACTGCCACGAGTTGGCAACCCGCCTGCAGTCCGTGTTCGATTCCCGTGCAATTGTAATGAAATTGGCATTTATGATGGATAGTGATATCGATGAACAAGGAACGAATCTCTGGGCTTGTTATATCTATTGATGCGATATGTTCAAATTGTAACAATAGATAAACAGACGAGTCGAAATCTCGCTTCGATTTGGCGAGAGACAATATATTATGTGTTGTAAACGAACAAGTTGGTAATTTAATTCTCGGCTATTTCGTTTGTGTCCGAAAAGTAAATAATAAACAATGTGTAGTTCCTCACCGACTACCTCCATAGTACAGGCGGTGAACTTATCACTTTGAATGTTTAAATATAAAAATTTTGTGTTTTCAGACGGGATGAGTTCGTTGATAAACTCACCTAGCACGGCGGAAGCAAAACTAAGATCTAGACTCGAGTAACGACTTGAATCCAGATCTAGGTTTTGCTTCCGCCATGTCGTAGCACTAAACGCACAACATCGAAAAAATCATGATTTGAGACTAGCGCAACACATCACCGAGTGCAAAAGGTCTTTACATTTTCCTGTGACGAATATTATGAAAAAAGAAATAAAGCTCACTGTACAAGAAGAATTTATTAAATCAATCATCTCAATAGATATCAGTGCAATAAGACAGAGAAGTTGAAGATTTTTTAATTTATTTTTTATTGCAATATCTTTCTATTTAGAATATTTTTCGATTTAAATTTTGAAAGAAAATCACTATCACTTATAAACACAGCAAATATGATTTTAATCCAAAATACTTATATACACTTGTAAGCACGTATTTAGATTCAATTCATTTGTTCAATATGCGCATATGGAAAATTTTTGAATGTATTTAACTGAAATAAATTTATATTTGTATAGTTTTATTTACAGTACTGGCGAACGCTTTATTGGAAACAAAGGTTGCAAAGAATTAATCATCACAGAGTAACAGTGTACACGGTTTCAAGTCACATTTGTCTATGTTATAAATAACAAATGAAACATATTTCTATTAAATTCATTAGAATTATTACGCGAGAAATCGTAACTTTGGACTTTTTACTTTCGATGAAGTTGTGTTTTTTATTAGGTTCAATAACTTATATCATTAACGAATTCATTCGCAACTTTAGATAAAATGGACTTTATCGCCTATTTATGAATTGGTAACCATAAACAAAAAAGAAACTCTCATAGTTCTGTCTTGTCTATCTATCGGTCACAGCCTAAATATTTCACCATTTTTTTGTCGATATTAATGAAATCGTACAGGTGTTTTTGCAAACTCTCACACACTTATGTATATACTATAGGATACAAACGTATTTTATTTTCACTTTTTATTTATCTGTCCTACGTCAAGGAGTGTCTGGAGTGACATAAGACACATTCAGGATGATGACGTCATGACTTAGCTAGTTTTTAGGGTTTCGTATATCTGGCAAAGAGAAGCGAAACCTTTATAGCATAATTTGTGTGTTTGTCTTTTTTTATAGAAACTGAAAAGGCAAATGAGTATGAGCACCATCGGAAAGTAAATAGTCAATGCCGCCCATGGAGACCCGCCACCCTAGAAGAGTCACATGAGCGTTGCCGACTCTGTTTGTTTGGATGTCTGTGTCTTTGTATGTTAACGCCAAGTTCTTTCGAAATACTGGACCAGTTAACAAGAAAAGTTGGCACACCTTCACGTATGAATTTTGAATATGGAGGTCACTGATGGAATATAAATTTTCTAATTAAATGACAGTTTTGAATACTGTACGTTTTGAAAACTGTACGTTTTGCAAACGCGTGAAATATCAAATTAAAGAGTTGTTGTGAATTACACAATCTTAAAATCAACAATTTTCTCCTAGAAAATAGATGAATAGAACCAATCCACTCTAATCTGCTACATTGCTAAGCCTAAAATTTTGAAAAAAGACATAGAGAAAAGATTATTACGCATAGATTACAGGAAAATTTATAAGAACTTTATGGGCTTGACATAATAAAGTAAATCTCTCAATATTGTGCGTACAAACATATATTTACAGTATTAGATAATATAAACAAAATTGGGTCTTTAAAAAAATTGATAGATATCATATTTATCGTATTGAACCCTCTTCGGCTGGTTTAATTCGTACTCGTCTTGTTATAGGACGAACACAAATAGATATTGTATATAGCAGATGTATTTTAAGAATACGCCGCCGTGCGCGCGCGCCGGCGACCGCGCCCGAAGCGCTCCGATCGCGCCCGAACGAAGGCCGGCCGCGAGCGCGCGTCAGATGGAAAAGATATCAACGCGTTTTATGTGTGAGGTTGCGAGGTTCAAACACCTCGATCGCGACCGCTCGACTCCGGCCAAAGACAAACACAACGTTTTGTGTTGATGATGAATGATGTCTGTTTGTGTATTTGTTTGCTATAAACAAACATGTTTGATTGAAACTTATCTAGCTGCGTAGGGAGAAAATTTTGTACGGTGGGTATTTAAAAAAAACGTCACGTTCGCCCGTCATATTCGTCTGTCGCGTTCTCCCGCGACGAGGCTCCTAGATTGTGTCGAATGTATAACATATATTTCTCATTTCAACTAACATAACCTTTGATTACAAAAGTGTATAATAATTATTATTGTATTGTAAACGAAATTGAATAATAATTATAATAATGACATTCATAATTTGATTTTATACTATTTGTATTTATTTCTCGAACAAAAGCGTCTAGCCTAATTATGAACCATTTTATTTTTTCAAAACGGAATAAAATAAAATGGTTCATAACTTAAATTGATGTACCTTATTATTATTCAATAAAATTTTCATTTTTGGTAGACGTTTCTTGTGTTTGTCTATGTTTATGGATATGTTTGTCTTAAAGGATATTTCATAGCATAATTTCTTCTTAAAGCGCGACCAGCCCGCCATCTACAGCAATTGCCTTTTTTTCTGCATTCTCAAAGTCTAATTCACCAATCCTAATGCTAATACTTTTTAAGTCGCAGGAAAGCGTAGCTGGACGATCAGATGTTTCGAACATCATGTATAACCGTTAATCCCGCGTCAGCTTGTCCGTTTGCGTCAGCTATATTACACAGAGTGTTTCGGTTGAATAATAAATTATTTTCTAATAATTAATTGATATTTATTCAATTAATGAATATTGCCCAAATACTCGGATTCTCTACGTATTGTTTATACAAACAAGCATTTAATGCAATCATACACGAAGGATTTGTATGTCATGCAGCGTGCTGTGTCCGGTTTCAAGGGACTCGCTATTGATGTGTGTTTTTCTAGAACTTCCTTCAGCTTGAGGAGTTAGGATCTTGGGCTGGTTACGCGTGGACCGGGAGCCGTCGCCAACCATTGTCATGTAATGTGATCAAAATCGGCTCCAGTTAAAACTCATCGATCGGTCGAGACTCGAATCCGGTACTTTTAGTTTTAGGGTAAAGCTTTTAACCAGTGAACTACCTTCGGTATTATAATTTTCTAGATTTAAATTAAAACCCTGCTATACAGCCTGAAAATTGACTGGCTACAAATCAGACTCTACAGAGTGTGATGACGCATGAGGTCAGTTATGTTAATATGTGCTTGGAAGCTGCCTTTAAAGAATTATTGAAAAACAAACATGCTATAGACTTTAGTTTTGCACTGTATAAATAGAGCATATTTTATTATTCTTGGAGTAAAAAATGAGCTATTCCGTTAAAATCTCTTTATAAGGTTCCGTATGATAGAAAAATAAAACGGCAACATTTACTAGTGAGTCTGTCTACTTGTTATTTGTTACTTTGTTTATAACATATTCGTGGGCCAAACGAGCAGGTGAGCAACCAGACAGTAGACATATTCGACATTCACCTATGTCCACTATACTTGTGTTAGAAAGAGAAAGAATGATATGAGGTGGGGGGGTGAAGGGGGAGATAAAGACAGTCGCTGGGAGTCGAATCGATGGGGCATAATGTTTTACCTTTACAGGAACTAGTTCTATACTATAACTAAAGAACTAGTTAGTGATTACAAAAAAAACCTATAAGAAGTCTATGGTCTTAAAGTAACAAAATAAATCTCTCAATGCCTCGCGTACAAAATTACATTTGCACTTGTTTTGTTTGCAACAAACAAAGGGCCTGATTTAAGAAAAGAATATGATAGATAACATATTTATCGTACTAAATCCTCTTCACTTACTGAATTCAACTCGTACTTGTCCGTATTTTTTTAAAAGGCCTCAAACTCAGCACGTTGAAATACGAACGTATCACATACCTAAAACGGAAATCAACGACGAATCCCTAGCGACACCATAAAGAGAAGTCTCCGTGAAGGTAACAACACCTCGTTACGGCCGATATGCATAAAAAGCCACGCAACCATAGATTATAAGCGAGCCAAAATTATCCCATTCTAACGGTTCGCCTTTTTTTTCGAGGAAACCCCGTTAGTTGGAGGCTACACCGGTCCCGTTAGGTTTATTTCATGTTTTAGAATTAAAAAAAAATACTGAATCGATAGACTTTCAAATAGTCTATGGATAATTCGACACGGCGAAGGTGAGTCATAGTTTTTAAGTTAGAACTGTTTATATTTGTAGCCCAATTTGAGCCGCGAAAACCCTTATCGCCCTGCTGGGTAGACGACTTGTACATAGCAGTGCTTGGGTATATGCTATGCTGTCTATTTTTCAGTGCTCCGCATCGCAAGAGGCAGTCTTATAGAATTGTTTCGTTGTCCGTCTATCCGTCTTTCAGGAACTGTTTGTCTGTCTGTCAAGACCATTAGCATCAATAACGTGTGGAGCTACATCAAGGTGGAATTTATATTAAAAATAAATACTCAGGCCTGCGGTCATTTATAAGCTGTAAAAAAGCTTAACTTTTAAGTTGACGCAATCAAAAAATACCGCCATTTTTGTTGCATATTCTGACATTGGCCAAGTTAAATTAAGCTAAATTAAAACCTATAGTGGTATTCCTTTCGATCTAGAAGCAAGATTTTTTTTTAAGAACAAAAATCACAAAAGTTGGACATTCTCAGATGGAGCATGGGCCGAGATATAGACTGGTGTATGGTAGAACATTTCTTAAATTACTCTAAAAATTTGGTATAATATAATATAGTAGTAAGACACACTTTTAATAAATTCATCGGTGTGTGCTAGGGTAAGAACACTGGTTCCGTACATTATGTGCAACTTCCTACCATCGTACTTATACCGCAGCACTGTTTTCCAGTTACGATCTCGAAGCGGTCGTTGCGTCGCTAATTTGTTTTGGACACTTTTTTGACAGCACCCTATTTGCTTTTAACGGTAGATTATGGTACACGCTGTACGTATGACTAATAGGCAACTAACTCTAGGAATATACCATACATGATAACGGTAGTCGCGCGTTACGGTAGAGGTGCGAGTCGCGTCACTATTTATAGACAACGGGCGTGAGTAGAATATACACAGGTATCCGGACAACCGAACCTCGTTAGGCGTCTTTCGAATATGCCGCCGGAATATGATAACTTTTCGCGGGCAAAGTCGCTTATGTTCATTTAGATCTATAAAGATATGCAGATGCATATGCAATAAAATATGCAATTTATACCTATTTGTGTATTTTATTTACGCAATGCTATTTATAGTCCAAGTCAGGTAGTGCATTTGTTTGCGAAAAATAATGACAGAAACAATGCAATTATCCCAAAATTTCTCGAAATTACGTTATATAATGCAATGTTTAGAATTTCGGATTGAAGTTCCATAACGCGGCTTACGGCAGAGTTGACTAGTGAAAATCGTAACATAACGAAAAAGCGTTACGGCCTTTCTTGTGATTTTCTCTCCCTATCTCTCCGTTCTTGAAATTTATTATTTAGTACTTTTTTGTATAATTTATGATTCACTACTTTATACGTAATTTTTAATAAATCAATATTGTTCTAAAATTTTAAATGAAACTCTTTGATTTTATTCCTTATTGTGTATTAATTATATTGAAAAAAGACCTTTTACCTAATGGGTTTTCCTTGATCGTGCATTTAATTTTTTGTCATTATTCTAGACATGACACCTATAATTTTCATCAAACTTGCTAGGGGTCGTTAGCGAGAAAGTCATATATAAATTTATATATACAAGAATTGCTTACTGAAAATGATAAGATTAAAATACACTTTCAGGGGTTTTTTGTAAAATGGGTTACTAGTAATTGCTACCTGAAATTATATACTAGAGGATTTGCAACGCCCTTGTAGCCTAAGATCTGGCATTAGAAAAATGTACCCTTATCTGTTGATCGAATCAAATAATGCTTTAATAGCAGATATTGTTATAAATTTATGAGAACAATTTTTGCCACCGTAGTCCTGCTGCTATTGACGTTAATTGTTTAATTTATTTTACGTAGGCTACAAACAATTTCACGGTAATTACCAGTTATAAATATATTTACAATTTTGTAAATCTTACATACGTGTTAATATATTTTAATTAACAGACGAGGGAAATAAGTTCGGTTCATCTACCCGTTTACATCCGGCTGGGGGGTAGCTGTAGCAGGCATAAAGGTCGCTGCCTATTACAAGCTGTAAAACATCGTATTCGAAAGTTTTGCACTTGCGATGTGCAATTGACATAACAAGTAAATAATTAATTGTTAATTAATTAATTAATATCAATAGCAGCTGGACTACGGAGGTAGGCATTGTTCTCATAAATTTACAATATTGTTGTCTGCCTTTAAAACATCATTTGACTCAATCAAAAGATAAGGGTACATTTTTCTAATGACAAATCTTAGAATATTGTCGCTTTGTAGTATCGGGTTTTTTAGTAGTTTCAGGATTAAGGCACCTAAGGGAAGCAAGGAGAAATCTGAGTTCAAGCCGTTAGCCTTTTCATGGTTAAAAAAAAACCCATCCTTTACAATGCACAGTTTCAAAAGTATCTGTATATGGCAGGTAAAGTGATGTCTACATGTAGTGTAGTATACAGGTAGGTCACAATTAAACGAAAATTACATTTTGTCACATATCAGTCGTGGCGGCGGATTTGAGTATCAACGCATTTAAAATGTGCATAAATATAATAAAATCTGGTCTCTCTATCTGTTCAATTTAATCTCAGACACACAGCTTAACGGATCGCCTTTAAAAATATTGTATAGTGCTAGATCGCTTCCTGGATTACTATATAGGATGCTTTTTATGCGGAACAAATCGTATGGATAGCAGGAAAATAGCGACAATACTGAACGGGAGGAAGCTCATATCCTGGAATAAAGGGTGAAGAAAGGAAACAGTATCTGCACCGGTATTGATATACGGAGCAGGACTGTAACTGAAAAGGAAGGCGGGGTAAGAATTGGAAGTGATCATCAGATATTATAATTTTGGATTCACGAACAGCCGCTATACTTCTAGTTATAAACGTTGCTTTAAGTAGTCAGATATCGACATAGTTTTGCTTGATTATTATGTAAAAATATATTTTCATAGCATTGTCAACGAGTAAACGAGCGTGCTAAAGAGTAGATGATCACTGCCACCCATGAATATTTGGCACCACAAAGGAGTTTTACGCGTTGTCGGCCTCTTGGGAAGGAATAGGACGTCTGACGGAGTAGGAAGTTAATAAAATTTTCATTATTGTGAAAAAGATATAATTGAAAAAAAAAATTAGAAAGTTCGCGAATAAAAGACAGCTAAGTGTTTATTCAATTAAAAAATAGCTGTCGCGGTTAATCAAATCGAAAGCTGTCTAGCGTAATAAAATATATAAATGGACTAGCAGCCGATTACTGAGACCCCTCTCAACTTTTTGGGAGCTACTTAATTATTTGAGTGTCTAAAAAGATAATTTAGAATTTCCCAACAACAAATTTAAAAAGTTCACAAAAATAAGAACGACTCAAATTGAATACAATTTAAATACATCTTGATAAGAAAATGGTACAGTGGAACGTAATTCTACGTGTGATACCTGTCTTTATTAATTGAGTAGCCCTCAAATGTAAGTGTCCCGTCAAGCAGTAGTTTAATCAATTTTGTTTGATATAAAAATAAGAATATTTATAATATAATTATCATAAAGACAAAAAAATTTAGATATTTTGGTAATTCTGCAAATTTGTCATTAATGTTTGTCATTCCAAAATAATCTTTATGGCTGTATGATTCGTGCTGCGTAAGACATTTTAACAATAATTAAAAGAAAACGTACATAAAAACGAGCTCTATTCGTAAATGTTGCCTTTGAATGATCATTTAAGAGGGTCTCAGCTAATCGAGATCTCAAATGGTGAAGTGCTCTTTGTGAATTACAATTAATACAAGAGTAGGCATGCTCTTACTTAAGACGTTCACAGCCAGTGCCGTAAATAACCTTTTCTGCGCCCTGTGCGAGCTTCTATAATTGCGCCCTTGTTTTTTTAGATGTTATAGGTACCCTAGCTAGAGAAATGCTATGTATAGGCCTACTTTATTTCATTCAGGGTGATAAAATAAAGCATAAGGACCTTGGTGTTGGTGGACCAATTATCTAATATTTTGAAAGAAAAATCTATTTTTTTAAAGAACTAGAACTGATGTGGACAAGCAAGCAGACGAGCTATTTAAGTGGACCCTTCGCCTATTATACCACCCGCTGTGTCTCACTCACTAAAACTCAAACGCAAGTTAACTAGTACAAATGCGTTGCCCACCCTGATGCTTAAGATTTAATTTTTGGGCCGCCGGTCTTCATACTTCTATGTTTAAATAACACCGTGCAAAGTTTCAGTAAGTTGTAAATTAAATTAATTTTAAATACTTGGTATGGTAGAGTTTTGAATAAGGAAGGTAGCATAATATAAATTGCGTTTAACTATGAATTAGTGAAAAAACCTTTGGACTCGAGCACTAGGGGCGCATCGGGAACTTATCAGGAGTAAACCGAAAAAATAATAGTCCTGCCTGGTCTGGCCATTCTCGCGCCCCCCAGAGTCTACGCCCTGTGCCTGGGCACCGGCGGCACCGCCCTATTTACGGCTGTGTCGTGGAGTGGCTGATTTGAGTGTCGTTTCAGTATTCGGCCGCGGGTCTTTTGAAAAAATATATTAACGAAATAATAAGTGATTAAGAAATTAACAATCCGTTAAGTTATAACAGTTTTTTCCTTCTTTTAGCAAAACGGAATTCAGCCGCGTCCCACGCGAGACATTGACGCGTGCTCTGTATGGCGCTGCGAAATGTGACTCGTGAGTCAGCGGTGCCTTTTGTTTGATCAACAATTCACTCTTTGCCTTGTACGTATATACTAGCTTTCCCTTCGGCTTCGCCCGTGTACAAATAAAATTCCGTTCCCCGTGCCGCTTTCAATTTCGATACAATTATCGTTTTGTGCGAAACCGAAGTGAATTCTAGTATTGAAATGTATCTGTATTAATCGAGTATATTGTAATTTTATATTAATGGAAATTTTTTTTAGAATTAATGTATTAGTTCAAGAGTTCCAAACTAGTGAGTCGCGCCTCCCAAGGGGGGCGTGGAGAGCTATCAAGAGGGGCGCAATGCGTTTGCATTTTTGAAAGAAAAAATAATTTGGCGCGTAAATTAAGCAATAAAATAATATTATTTACTATAATTATAATATATATCAATAAAAAAAACGTTTCGAATTTGTTTGAAGTTTATTTTGTATAATTTTGAATTAAAATAAATGTAAGTCCTTAAAATAATGTGCGTTTTTTTTCGTAATGTAAGATTGAAAGGGGGGCATGAAGATATTGCTAGAAATCCAGGGAGGCTCAACAAAAGAAAGGTTGGGAAACTCTGTACTAGTTCAATTCAATAGTACATACGGACGGCTGAAATCGGTGACAAACAGAAGTATTATGAAAAAATGCGTTCATTCAATTTCAGCTTTAGGTTAATCGAACTTTCTACTTTTCGAGTTTTCCAACGACAAAAATACGGAGGCTGTACTTTTAATTATAAAGATTATCTTTTTAAAATAATTTCAATTTGTTGTAATGTATAATGATTTAAACAGATTAATTGATAATATTACTCAAAATATGTTTAATTTCTTTCATACAAAAGAATCTTTATTTTTATTAAATAATAATTGAACCTATATTACCGTTTCAAGTGTTATACATGTATTTGTTCGTTAAATTATTGTTATAAAAAAAAGGTTTCATTCATTTTCACGCTATTGAAAAAAATCAAAGCAATATCACAAACATTACAAAAGCGATGAAGTGGCACAGAGAGTTTTAATTTTGTAATTTCTGTTGTAATAGCGATAATTATATAATATTAAAATACATACAACATATCTCCTATCACATGTTCCATTGTGAGACTCAATAAGGAAATTTCATAACGCATTCCCACCAAGCACAATGGTTCGTTACCAGCCTCGGCTCTATGGTGGTAAGAAAAAAAAAATTGGTTGCCTGTAAAGTCGGTATACGGGCGAAAGTTTTACGTGACAACGACTTTGAATGGTAAAATCATTTTAATGTGAATATTCATTCGTATAGTAGGAAGAAGGATGAAATAATAGTAACAATTTAAAACATTTATTTATACAAAGAATTATATTTAAAACATTAATTTATACAAAGAATCTCGCACTGAATTTCATATTAACAAAATTTTATTTTTACCTTTACACATACATACGTATTTATATACAAATATACATACAATAACTTGCAATACATTTGCAAGCTATGCACTAATTCTCTAGTGCTGCGCGCGCGGCAGACCGATCATAGTTGAGTGGGAGAGAGACGCAAGGCATTCGGCGGGCCTCTCTCTCGTTCGGTGACTCATCGTAACGTTACCGAGCGTTACACTTTTTCATAAGTGACTCCCAGCCGCAACCTAATTTAAGACGTTGTCACGTCAAAAAAAACCACTATTTTATAGTTGATTAAGTTTAACCTTGTACTGAATGCGGCCGGCGTTAGACAACTGTTTTTAAGTTGCCCCCAAGTAGGACTCAGTTGCCGTGATCATAATTTAAATCTTACAACCGTTTCTAATTTTAGATAAGAGGTGAGCGGAAGTGTTAAAAGATATGAAAATTTCGGATTTTATTTGTTGAAGAACCAATGGGTTTCAATAAAAAAAACTAACGATTCTGTATAAGAAATTTGAAAGAACATTAAGTGGTTAGAGTGAAATAAGCGTCCTAGGGAATTTCATGTACACCAAATTTGGTGACTTATTAAAGATGAGCCAAATTTTAGCATCAAAAATAGACGAGCTGGCGTATGTTAGCCGAAAAAAATTGGTATACACAGATCGTGTCCTGTGCAGGTCTGTGGCCTCTGCCTACCATTCTGGGAAAGAGAGGCGATCTTAAAAAAACCAGCCAACTACGAGTCGGTTAAGCGTGAAAAGGGTTTCGTATTATATATTTGGATTAGCACTCGGTGAAATTGAGCAAAATGTACGTATTTTTTTTTCACGACTGTTTTGTGTTTCCAGTGGGAATTTAAAAACATGCATTTTTTATTTGCGTTTGCCTATAAAATTAAAATACAAGTTACGTTCTATTGTCTCAGTTTATTCCAAAATTTTAATATCAGTAGCTTCGATGATGAGGGAACATACACCTAATGGGATCACCTGACTTTATTTATGTAGTAAATTGTAAGACTCTTGGTAAAAAATAGGCTATGGCAGACGACCGACGAACGGACAGATACACACGAGGATCATACGATAAAGGTTTCGTTGTTTCATTTAGGAACCCTAACAATGTAGCGAGAATACCGTAAGGGTTCGGTCGTATCCTCGCGTGCACGGAACCCCGACATAGTTACGACATCTATCGATAGGAAGGAAGAAACAAATAAAAAAATGTGGCCATCACGCGCACGCCTACGCCAGCGCCAGCGGCCGTGGTGGCCCGCATCGGAATCGACGGTCACGGGCAGTAAGTATAAGTAAGTAAGCAGTAAGTATTGGCAGAAATAGTTTTAGTATTGGCATGCGCCGAAATAGAGAAGCATACAACTACTCCCGCGTCGACGAAATGACCAAACGTCGTTGGCTTTTCGATAGGCGAAGCATACGTTATTGGCTTCTCCGCCGTATAAATGTTCACCGCGTGTCCTTATTCTTTCTCTTTCTGTCGCCAACGAGTGTTCTCGTTCTTTCTCTTTTCTTTCTCTTCCGTTAAGTAATAACAGTGTCATTGAAAATTGCATCTAAAAAAGATAAAAATAAGGTCCTTTGTAAGAGATTTATTTGGTTTGAAAATATCTCGTATATTCTCATTTACATTTGTGCGAGTTGTGTGACGGGAATAAACATAAATTTGTTCGACTTTAGTATAGTTGTATGATTTTCTATTTCGATGTCAGCACGGCTCAACATCGGATTGTAGGCCACGTCGTCCAATGCGCACGCTCGATCGGATAACGTTGAGTGATAAATATGAGGTTGTTTACTATTTTTTTTTTCAAATATCATTGTATTTAAAGCTTTTTTATTTGAGCGAGAGAGTACTGAAAGCATTTTTTTTGATAACTTTAAAAATACCAGAATAATGACATTTTTAAATTACTAAATAGACAGAAAAAAAACACTAGTATCCACTGACGTCATTGTTTACTAGCGCCATATAGAATAATGTTAAAGGCTTCTTTGCAAGAAAGGGATGGCATCCAATTTTTGATGACATATTTTTCTGCTCTTTTACCCGATATTATTTAATTTTTAGTAATCATATCAACTCGGCTTACATAATTCATCATGTGTATTTATTGTTTGAAAATAGGCAGCTTTTTCCGTAGGAAGTTATCATAATGTCAAGTGATAAATGAAAGAACGCCAAGCAAAGCCAGTTTGTTCAGGTACCAATATCAGAATCGTAATGACTGGCTTAATAACTACTGAAGCCTAAGTTAAATGAATAGAAAACTCACAGGCTGGTACAGAGCAAGAGATATTCTCTACGAATTTTCATGTAAACAGTGTTTTTAATATAAAAATATGTAATAGGCTTTGTTTAAATACGGTGTGTGTGAATTAATATCTTACAACACGTTCAAACACCTGTTCTAACACAAATTACAATGAACAGAGAATACAAAAAATATGTATTGTAACGAGTGGTACCACATCCAAGTGGTAGAGTGTTCCCTTCAAGCCAGACAGATAAGCCACATTGGCAGGTTTAGCCCCATAAAACCAATCTAGCGCAGATCCTTAGTCAATATTTACATGAATAGTTGTTTATGTGTCACCCGAATTCAAATAGATTTATTTTACTTTGCATCAGCGAATGAAATAGCTGTGGCATTGTTGATTGGTTTTGATGTTTAAGACCGAGTGTATACGTACCAAAAGTATAAGGAACCAAAAAACGAACCAAACACAATACAGAAGTTTGTTAGTTTCTACAATTCATTAATATTCTCATACCTTGTAACATTATTTTAATGTTAGCAAAAAAAAAAAATATATGTAACGTTGCTTTGTATTATTTAAAAATGTCGCCGCGTTGGCGACAGTGTTGCGGTTAAACTAGGCCAGCGTCAAGGGCTGAAGGTTCAAGTCGAGCCCTAATAAATGATGAGATGGTACGCTTCAGAAGTCAATAACTTAATCCCAACACAGCAACGCCACAGAAATCCGTATCGTTACTGTTAAATCGACTGTCAAATGGTAGTCGATCTCATCGAACTTTTGCATTTTTGGATTTGTTTTTCTGATTTAGAAAACATTCCTAGACAATGGATAGATAACTCTATAGTTAAGAGATATATAGTTCTATACGAGTTGATAAGTCTAGATAATTCTCCAAATAGATAACTTTATGGATAAGATAAGATAAATAACTCCATGCGGGTCTAAAGTAGATGTTGTACAAAGCTTGGCGAGCTCTTCATGAGTCAGCATCACACCTAAGTGTTTGTTCTAGTGTGTACTGTCGAGAGATCTCAACAAGAGACGCTTCTGAGCGTCGTCCACATCCACTGTGATGAGAATAAATTTAGTCTTGTTTAGTCGATCTGAATGATTCATATCGGAACTTTGAGTGTGTTGAAAAATGTAAACGTTAACCTTTTTAGGGTCCCGTAGCCAAAGGAAAAAATGAAAGTCATCATAGTTTCGTCTTGTCCGTTTGTATGTATGATATTATTATTTATAACTAAGCCATTTTTTCATAGATTATGATGAAATTTTTCGGGCAGGAGTCTCGTGTGAACAGTCACATGATTATGTTTAAAATTATGAAAAAAAAATTGGAACAGCTACCCATACATAAAAACAAGAGATGTAATTTTTTTCACGCCTTGCAGTGCGTGGGCGTCCGTGAACAGGTATTTAAAGACGTGTCAAAAGTTCTACACTTTTTGGTTTATTAGCTGCCAAAGATGTTAAGAATTGAGCCTAAGCCTAAGGCTGAGACTTTATAAATAAATTTAACGGAAATTATTATTAATAAAATCTAATCAAAACTAAGCGAATCTAATCGTCTTTTAATGTCAAACTGTAAAATATTTCCAAAAATTTACAGGAGTGCGTATTGAACGCAATAAATTCTGTGTTTTGTAAAAATCCAATCTCCACACATATGTACGAGTCCTTATCGGGTTATGTAAGGTCGGGCGATAAGTTTTACGTAAGCTGATGTCACTCCCGCGAATCGACGGCAGAGGTCGCTCTGTACGTTTGACGTCGTAAAGCCTTGAGGCAGCTCGTGAACACTTAGAACGCACTCTAGGATTCCGGGTTTGACATTTTGGCCAGAATAATGTCATATATGTGAAAATAAATTGGATAAAGTATCCGATTTATCGCTATTAATCGTGACTCTGATGGATACAATTTGGGTACCTATTTTAGTCTCTGACGGGGTACAGCCACGCTACCTTCAACTAGACTGCAACACGAAAATATGCCGGCTGGATGGCGACTTGAATACTGACGTGAAGTTCCATCTGGCGAACGAGAGTTCCGGGGGCGCACTTCGTCCCCATCGACCCGCCTCCCCCATAGTCAGCTGTCCTATTCCTTCCTAAAAGGCCGGCAAGAGACTAGTGACTCCGTTAAGGTCGCTAGTGTCCATGGGCCACAATCTTTTTATTTCCAATTGATGGGCTGTTAACCTAAGGAGTTAGGCCCGTCCGCGCCTACAATATTGTGGAGTTCAAATCCGCGTTTTTCGTGTTCGCACGTACGACCTAAGACATGCCTTTGACGCGTCACAATGCGGCGTCCGACCTCTCGTCTATCAACGATCTGTCACAACAGAAGCGTGCCCATCCCAGAAGGCATGTAGGTCGTGAACATAATATTCAACAAGCGTTACGTCACGTCACTACACACGCGGCCGCGTTGTCGCCGGCCTCGGCGCAAGGTTATTCCGTCGAACAGATTAGCTTGTACCCTCTAAGAAATCTATTGCACGACTCATAATGCGAAGCATTAAGAAGTGCTCTACGAACGAATAATTTTTTCCTCAATTTCGTAACTTTTTCATCAATAACACGATTAATAATTCATGTAATTTTATTAACCTGTGCACTATTTGATAGATAATTTAATGAAGATTAATTCTATCACTGGTTCAAATCGATTTAACATAATACAATTAGAAAAACTATCAAAATAGTCAAAAGAAATTTCCTGTCAATCAACACTTTTTCGTTCCGGACACGATAGCGAGCGTAAAATTCACTAATTTGATCCATTTTTTAATAGCTTGAGATCCACTGTCCGGAGATTGGTATTGAAAATGGTTAACTTGATTTGTGTCGTTTAATAGTTATTAACAAAAACGAATGAACATAATGAGTCGTGCACTTTTGGATTTTCCAAATATTTGGGATTCGCGTAAATATTCTTCGATTCCGTTATACCGTCAACGAGATGGTAGAACGAGGGCTTAGGATAAGGAAAATAAAAAACGGATGGCTCCAGTTTTGTTCTAAAGTGATCATTTATTTCAATAATCAATAATAAATAATCATATAAAAAATAAATATTATTACTGTCTTCTCTGGGAAAAAGAGATAAAAATCTGAATTTTACTTGTTTGAAAGTAAGGTTAAATAAGATGTATAGTTGTGTGCTAAGTGTAAAATTAAATTTTGTGACTAATTAGACTAGTGTACATTTGTTTCTAGTAGAAGACGGTATGTTAGGGTACTTTTGCCATCTCGATGAATGTAAACTGACAAAATTAATTTATATGGCCAATGTATGTTACGATAAGGTCGGCAGGGGTCGCCCTAGAAAATTCTAAAATGGTGGCATGTCAAAGAGGGCTAAAATTTAGGCACCCGAAACCGACGATCTTGAATGAAAAGGTTAATGGATTTCAGTGAAGCGAGAGAAGTGTGCAAAGTACCTTGTGGAAATCTATGGTCTCTGCCCACCATACAGGGCAATAGATGTGTGCTGATATTGAGTATCATGGCCAAATTGATGGTTGACAAATAACAAGATTATTGAAAAAAAAGTAGAAAATAATTCAGACGCATAAGAACAAACATACATCTACTGAAAGGTCCAAGATGAGTGGTGGGAGCTCGGCCGCAAAAGCGGCACCTTTTGGCAAAACAGCACCTGATTTGGTAAATCGGGGGTCGAAAATGTAATTTTTTAGTCAAATGACACCTGATTCGAATATTAAATATGGACCGATTGGTTAGAGTTTTAAATTTAAGTTAAATCAAAGCACTTTGATAGCGCTTCGGCGATAAGTACGCCGCTTTCAGACTAGGAGGTGCTGAGTGCGATCCTAAACAGAGGTGAATTAGCCGATGAAATTTTTAATTTGAATCAGATCATACTAGACGACCTGTGCCTCGGGGAGCACGCCAAGCCAACGATGGTGATGGTCGTCGGCACGCCGACGCGCACTGGGCCCGCGCGGGGGGCTTAAAGTCCGGCAAACCTCGACATGAATTAAAAGACTGTGGGCGCAGGTGACGCCGCCGGGATGGTGACGTGATATAGCAATGCCTCAGATGGCACTTTAGATCGTGAAATCAAATGAAATCAAAAATATCTTTATTTCGTAGGTAATAGAAATTACACTTGAAATACGTCATAAGCGACTGTTTTCGTGATTAACATTACCACTCATTCCAAATAGTGAATCACCTTGAGGAGAACGGGCAAGAAACTCAAGGTTTGCTCTTTTTACTCATCTATACAGAATATTGAATAATTAACAATTTAGTACAATACTCAATTTAGTACAATACTTAGAAGTAATGTGAAACATCCTGATAGCCGAGCAGTTCAATCCCATGGGTTTTTTTCATTAAGATATTCAGACACGGTATAATAGCCCTTGCCATACAACTTTCTTTTCATCAAATGTTTAAATTAATAAAATGGCAATTTTGAATTTCAGCTGGGACCTTATTATAAAAGCGCACATATTGCCCCTTAAGCGATTTATTAACTTTGCTTAGACGGGTTTTATGAGTAGCAAGATAAAATCCGTCGGTCCCTGATGTCCGTAATATAATAATAATAATTTATTTAATAAACAATGACAATCACGATAACTTTTTCCGATGGCTGTTCAAAATGAAAACTTAAACATTATTATGAAAAACAGGGTTAGCATCATTCCCGGAAACTATACGCCAGGAAAAAAAAAAACTTAAGTTATTTATACACACGTTACACTAGCTTAAACATCATTTGAGCGGGGAGTCGTAGGTTTGTCTTCTAGCCACACACCAGGCATTGCCTGTCCTGTCCTGGCATGACCTAATAAACGGAAACTAGTTCAAAGTTACAATACCGGCAACAGGCGCATGAATATACGAAAAAAAAAATAGATAAATAAAATATTAGAAAAAAAAAACAAATAATAATAATAAATGATATGTAAAAAGGGAAAAATTCAAAGTAGTATGTCGATATCCATTATGGGAAACAACAGATATTAACAGTCGTAAATCCCTCAATCTCAAAGGAAAGTTTGCGGGACGGCGAACCTCAACATCGCTTATAAAAAAAACATAACCACACAAATAAGGAACTTCTAACACCTTCATTTCGCTTATTGGCAACCCACACGTACGAATATTGATGTCCATCTTGAGATCGGTTGGGCAATCACTGAGACTACTTATAGGCAAATTGACGGGATTGGTCGGATATAAAAAAAAACAAAAGCCAATAGCTCGTGGAGATTAAGCGAGCGTTTCGCAATCGCTTTTATAAGCGTTATAAATACAGAACGACAAAAATTAACTCAGCCATTCGCCGTATAGCCAAATACGAGGAGTGGTGTCTGTGAGCGGGGCAGTCGCTCCTTATAAAAATCTATGTGGGAGTTTGATACTTTTACTAACGAGTGTCAACTAGGCGGACTCGCGCCAATATTTCGCACAAAACATGTATAATAATTTTTCATTAGTTCTTAATGTTTATTACTTTTTTTCCACTCGCTTATATTACGTTTAAAAACGCGGAGGCGGATGAGGAACAGTTGTTTTTGAAGTTTTTGACACTTTTTTTGGGAATTAGATTTTATGAAACGAATAAAATAGATAAATACAAATGTGTATATAGGTTTTAAGCTGTGAGAGAATGAGTTAGAATGCGTTCCTGTATAGTTTCCCCATCCTGCGTCTCCTCTATACGCGATGGTTCGGAGAGGTCTACATCCCCACTGCTCCACCGCCGTCTACGGACCCGCACACGGACTCCGCACACCATAGAGACTAGACTCCATGCTGTATACTGTATTTTATATTCGAATCGAACAATATCTATCTTTACTAAAATGTTACTTTAAGTAATAAAACAATTCTCGATCAATCGCACTACCCCCTCTCTCTGTTCACCGCCTCCATAGAGTATTCATTTCATTGTCTTAAAAATTAATCAGAATACTAAGTTCCACTCATACCGCGTGGGAACTCACACTCTTATATATTTTGTATTTTAGAGAGACTATGTAGTGGCGCATGACAAAAGTCGAGTCGTAGCGCCGCTGCGGAAATTTCTAAAACTATTTTGCGATAAAAAAATCGATAATTAACTCGTTAACGATTGACTGATAATGCTAACAACCGTCTACAGGGTGATATAAAATTCAAGTGTAACGTCTGTGTGGTTTATTTTAGAAAGGGATGCAAATATTCCGAGTTTATTGTAATTATATACATATACTAACTGAATCGGCAGACTTTATTTTGTCATTTTTATATCAGGTACATATAAATAAATTGAATTTTATTCCTATTTTCAATAATATATGAAAGTTCTTATTTTGTGTAACAAATTAACGTATTAATCACATTTACAGTAATGAAATGAATTTAACGTATTTTTAAATCATTTATAGTTATCATATATTATCGATCTTCACCATCATGCTTATATTCGGTATAACAATACTTCACAACAAATAAATAAAACAAATAAGATAGAGCTAAAACCTTCTTCATAAAATAATATATACACGCCAATTTTCACAGTGACCGGTCGAACGATGCTGGAGTTTTGCGACAACATTCATACAGACATTCATTTTATGTGTATATAGATGAGAGGTATATCCTCCCTCAATCTCTATTTCAGATTGAGGGATTCGGACCGCAAGCCCGCCACTACGGCTCGGAGAGGGTGCGGGGCGGGGACTGCTAACGACCTTTATCACAAAAGCGGTCGACGAATGCACAAGAAAACGCACTTTTGACCACTATACCAATATCCGGACTAATTTTATTAGCTATTTGTTAAATATCGATTGCACCGAATATTCCCACGCGGCTAGCCAGCTAACATGCATGCTTCATGAAATGAAACTGAAAACTTCATTCTAGCTTAGATTCGGCCTGAGGAAGTTGTTTTGTGAAACAGTAATCATGTGACCAGCGACCGCCCGCGCCCACGACGCCCGTGCGATCGCGGCAGCGAACAGACTGTTCTAACCTTCTAAAATTCTGAAATCTACGCTATGTGCATAGTATAGATTTTAGAACGGTGAAAGTATTTTGAAATAATTTCATAAGTTTTTGAATACCTTATTTACACCGTTCAGTTGTATGGACTCTTTCAATGTCTCCATTTACAATATTGTGTAATGAGAGAGAGATTTGTCAATTTAAATATTTTCAATATTACAAAATTTTATAATTACGGCAGCTAGAGGAATTTAAACGTTATAAATATATTTACCGTAAATTAGTGGATTCCAAGTAAGGTAATTATTATATTTTCATACAATATTGCAAGAATGAAACATTTACGGGTCGCTTTAGTAACTGTCCATCTTTTATTATTATTATAATAAATTCACGCCTATATCCCAGAAGAATAGACAGAGACCACAAATCTTCATATGATACAATCCCCGCATATCTCTTTCTTTCCGCTGACATACATCAATACTTTGATGCAAGCCCGTCGGTTTTGGATGCTTCAAATTTAGCCCTTTTTGACATGCACTGAATTGATCTATACAACATGGAGAGAAGCATGCTAAACATAAAGTTAAAGAACAGGTGGACGACTTCAAGAATAAGGAAACAAAAACAAAGGTGAGCGATGTTCTACAAAAAAATAAGAAAACTTAAATGGAACTGAACCGGTCGTATCATGAGGACCCTTAAAGGAAAATGGACGAAAAATGTAATAGAATGGTATCCTGGAAATGTAAAGAGACAAAAGGGACGATGATTTACCAAAAGGATGGAGAAGGTCAGCTCGGGACAGAGTGGAGTGGAAGAAGCTAGGGGAGCCTCTGCCGAAGACCTGACCAACAAAATGGTTAATGATCAATATTATTCGGATCTAGAGTAAAAATTACCAAAACATTATTGTTACGCTAATTTAGTATGTATCAAGTAGGTCAGTGAATAAAGGCTTTATTTATTAAATTGATCTATATAAGATTTTATAGGGCGACCTTCCCATCACACTTATTCACTCTTCGTATTTCTTTCGTCAGTCTACTTTAATTCATTCTTTCCAGAGGCCAAACCACCACAACCTCTTTCTACTCTAGTCACTACATCTTCCTTCACAGCACACCGCTCTCTCACCTCACTGTTTCTATATCTATCTTTCCGAGACACTCCACACGTACTACGCAGCGATCGCATCTCCACTTAATTGATCCTTCTTTCATTTTTCTTCCGCTACACCCAACTTCCATTACGTGTAAGGCCTAGGTCTGCCTGTAGTACCGTTTCAGAAGCACTAGCTATTGAACAACGACTATTAAAGAATCATTCAAATTGGCTTCAGTAAATTGGGCCATAATCTAATATGGCAAAACTAATCGTACGAGTTCCACTGGCACATGTCCGACTATTTTACATGCAGAAATTCTATAAACATAATTGTCATAATGCAAAAACCACATGCAGATTTAAAAACGCGTATTATATCGATCTATGTAAATGAAACAACTCTGCTTATTTGTAAGATTTTCTCATTTCTAGAATTTTTTGGTTTAGACTAGTTATGTCTGAGACTTTGTATGCGTTGAGTTTGTTCTTGAAAATCAACTAATTATGATAAAATAAAGCTTCTATGTTGGCTTAAACCAAGCTCAACTTTTACCGACAGTGTTAGAAGTTAGCGTATTCCAGAGAGAAGGAGACAGAAGCGGTTTTCACAAAGTCTTATAATATTCCATCACCCTTCCTACTTCGCCCAGCGTCAGTTTTTATGGTAATCAACATCCTTGTAAAAACACGACGGTCTTACAGTTTTTCTGTTTGTATAGATAGAGAGATGAAGTCTCGCGTGTTCTACATTAGAACAAGGCGGGTGGGGGATTGTCAGCAATCGTTATCATCTATGCGGTCTCAACGTCCACAACCGGTGGCTTAGTGTGTTCTCTGAGGCACAGAGCGAGAGAATTAATTAACTCGAGTTAAAAGCTCATTGGTGTATTCAAAAGTTGCGGTTAGTATTTGCATCCGGTACCTTTTGTGCGTGAATCAACGCTTTCAACCATGGAGCATTACACCGATTAAGTATTTAGCAGAGATTCTTAGCACACTTAGTTGTAGGACAACGTGTTGAGCAACGACTTAAGTCATCCGCCGTGCCGGATAGGGAGGCACAAGGGCGCGCGTGGGTCGCCCGACCGAGTTGCGCAACCGCGCTGGAAGTATTCCACGAATTAGCAGGCGACTAGACGTCCTATTGTCGGTTGTCGATCGAGCCTTGGCTAAGGATGGCAACCTAAGGCTACCCGAATTTATGAATACTGAAATTCAGATCCAGTCTCGCTTCATTATGCCGATAACTGAAAGTCGTGTCAAACTAAATATCATATAGAATCACCTAGAAAAAGGCGAATAAAAATTAATTAGCGAATAAAAATTGTACGGTGAATGAGTGTTATGGAAGGGTCGGCAAGGTTCGACCCAGAAAATTCTATGAAGACCAGACACAATTAAGGAAGGGTAAATTAATTGTGAAACTTTCGAAACCGACAAGCTTGCGGAAAGATTGATGGATGTCAATAATGGACGGATGTCGAAGATTGATGGACGAAAAATATGCAAAGGTCGTACCGTGTACAGTATATGTGGGCAACAACCGGACCACGGGCTGCATCCGGCTCGCTGTAAGATTTGATCCGGCCCGCGAGGTAATTTGAAATATTTCATGTCTAATATCTATCGCTAAAAATTATGAACACTACTTTAAAATGCACTACTTTTTGAACGCGGCCAGCGAATGTATTTGCACACTAAAGTTTGGCCTTGTGGTCCAAACTTTAGTGTGCAAGACATTATATGTTGTCGTGTTAAAGGTTGCTCATACCTGATGTACAGAATATGTGGTCTCTGCCTACCCTTCTGGGAAATATGCGTGAGCTTATAAAAGAATTAAATCAAAATAGCATCACAGTTCTATTGGGCGCAGGCGTCCTAAATCAGGCTGACAACGCGGTGCTGAGATTGTTATCTGACATATTAGATATAAGAAATAGTCCAATTCGTTATATAAGTACACAAATACATTTTTAAAATTATTTAT
Source organism: Eumeta japonica (assembly GCA_005406025.1). Taxonomy (NCBI): domain Eukaryota; kingdom Metazoa; phylum Arthropoda; class Insecta; order Lepidoptera; family Psychidae; genus Eumeta; species Eumeta japonica. The sequence goes on from BGZK01001588.1 coordinate 48,920, forward strand.
TTATCAATATTTTTTTCGATTGTTACCAATCAATCCCAAGGCCCTTTCTTACCGTAAAGCGAGGCGTAACCTTGCTGTTGGTACGTAAATTGAAGTTGTATTTCCCCGGTGCGGATTAAATTAGAAAAATATAAAAAAAATCATAGGCGACTAAAACAGATATGGCGATTAAATCAAACTGATTTTTTTAATAAAAAAAAACCACCTTTTTTAAATCTCTATTAAATAGATCAAAAGCAAATTCACATATGAGACAAATCATTCACAAATGCACAATTAAACTGCATTCCATATTTTTTTATTTAATTTTCGAAAACTGCATAATCCCGTACATTATCGGTATTGTTTGTTGTTTTGAGATATACGAAGAATACTTTTAAGTGCATAATAAGAAATAAACTAATGCATAGAAAGAGCATCCAAGTAATTAATTAATTCTAATATTAAAAAGAAAATGACTCGTAAGGGGTTATCAGGTGGTCTCGTTTTGACAAAACCGATGCTCACGCGTCTTTTAGATGATGTTAAAGATTAACGTCATATATTAGTAGAAATCACTCCGTCCAATTGGTAATTCTAAATATAAGTCCCTTGGTTACATTTAATGGTAATTTGAAACTTCAGTATTTTCGTCATATTTGTCGGTATTTAATAAAAGTATTTTCAATTTACGCTTTCGGAAGCAAATCTTTATGTGTAAATAAATGGTTCAAGAATTGATAATTTATTTTGCTTAACTCCAGAACTAAATTAATATCGATAACTTATTTAACATTCACGATAAAAATAATAAAATATATTAGCTTTTGCATTTTTTAAAAGTAAGTCGTTATTTAAATAAATAAGTTATGGAAATGCATAGTTTTAAGAATAACATCGTAAAACTCTCTAAGTTAGCAACAAAATGAATGTTTGATTTAAAAATCCATAAGCAGATAAGAGCGACCGGTCCATCGAGCCGAAGGCGCGGTTCGGGTCGCCGACTAGTTGCGCAACCGAGCTGGACGTGGTCGGGCAACCGAACGACACGAGCTCTCTATCTCCCACCGTTAAATGCATAAGAACAACGTTAGCCCACACTATTGCAATAGAATTACGTGTGTTGGAAACTCAGAAAACAGATATAAGTTCGTTTTGGGATATTTTTCAAATGCACACAAAAATATTCCGTCAGGTGCCTTTGATTTTATATTTTATCAGTAGACGCCCATCACTGTCGCTGGGCGATATGGCTTGATAAAGTTATTAAAAAATTGTGAATAATGTATAAAATTTAAATAATAGGTAAGCCTAAAATCACGTATACACAATAACGCGTGCAATAGTCGAAGTCTTGGGTCGATACGTGCAGTACTTTTTAACTTAAACAAAGAAAAATCATTTATATTGCATACATAGAATTTCTTCATATAATCATGTCCATTTCCCAGAGGGGTAGACAGAAACCACATATCTCCATATGGTCAAGAACTTTGCATGTATCTCTTGCTTCGTGAGGTCAGGATATAAGTTACTATCCCTTGCTTTTAAAGTACCCAAGTCTTTTTATGGTCATCTTGATATTCATAAAATTTTCATTTTGCATTCTTTAAATATCTAAGGATACTCTCATCTCACCACAAAAGGCCCTTTTTGGTCAAGTTGCAAAGCTCTAAAAATAAAAGTATTTTATTTTTAGAGTTTTATAGTACAAACCCACTAAATCTATTTTCCGATTTTCGGAAAGCAATAGAAAACCAATGTAATACGTCGGTCCTATGAATCCAGATCTCCTTAATTTTTTTAATATGCCATCAACGTGGTCTGCATAGGATTTTCTAGGGAAAGATATAAATACAAATATTATCATTGATTATTGATAGTTTAAAATAAAAGATTTTACACAAAATTCAGAAGAAGAATTAATTAGTAAATAGATTAAACAAAATAACCAGGAAAACTAATAAAGATGAATTTTAACCTTTTCAAAACTTATGTAATAAAATTTTTGCGTCACTATCAAAATTTTTCCATCTAAAAGGATCACAATAGAAGCAGAATTAAGCATTGTTGGTAAGTTGACGAGTATAATACACGAAATAAAAATTATTTGCTAAAAAGTGCAAAAACCCCATGGTAATTAAATATGAAAAGTATCGTTATTTAGGCAGGGTTAAACGGCATCGTAAATTCATTTCAAATAGTTCATTGATTAAATTATGATGGAATTTTGGCGATGTGTAGTACGCACGGCCGGGAAGGTAGGTATCTTAAAAATAAGGACCGATTCTATAAATTCTTTCACTAATATATATTTGCGCGATTCTTGAGTGAAAAGGTGCGGAATCGTAATTGGAAGCGCGACAGAGAGCAGAATCGAGAATCAAGGACGGCAGTGGGACCGAAATTGAGTATGGGACTAGGGCCGGAAACGAGCATGGGGACGAAATCAGAGTCGAGAGTATGACTTGATCTTGACTTAAATTGCCGTGGATCAATATAAAAAAAAGAAAAAGTTCATTTTACTTTAATGCCGGCGGAGCTGCGGGCGTTAACTATACGGGCAAGTCACCAATAAGAAGTACAAAACAACGTCTACCGGGCCAGCTAGTATCCAATATAATAAAATTAATACCTCATATAATAATCTGCGAGTTTTTAATTATGACTAAATAATAATTATATTCCAAATAATGTTAAGAACAAGAAAGGTTATATTAAAAAAAACCTAGCCAATTGCAAATCGGATTCGCGCACCGAGAGTTCTGTACTAGAATACAATATGTTTATGTTATATACTTAAAAGAAATCGTTTTCATTCATTACATGCGGATCCTTAGCACGGGCCGCTCGCACTTGGCCGATTTTAATTGATCGTTTCCCTTGATTCGCGCCACGATCACGCCGAGTTTGACGCTTGTAAATGTCACCGCTTTTGTGATAGAGCGAAAATGTGAAAAATAAACCGACACGCACTAAGTACATACTCACGTACTTAGCGAATGTCAGTTTAGTACTGGCCTTTGGCACGAACCGAGCGAAGTGAACCACATACTTGTTAGTTGTTATGAATTTTCCTGTAATACATAAGTAAAAACCTATTTTCTACATATTTTTTTTCAAAGTTTTAGGCTGAGTTATTTTGTAGACACGGGGTGGAATTGTCGATTTCCATATATTGTCTTAAATAGGTTTTAAATAATTTACTTTAAATTATGAAAAAAAATCGAGATCCTCACCATAGACACTTTTTTTTTTGTTTGATGTGTAACATGGAGCGGTTTAATTTTTTTTCATTTACGCCCCAAAAGTAACCCTCATATTTAAAAATTAAATACTTATATTACAAGTCCATGTTTGGGTCACAGACATACATATGTGTATCAAATGTTAAATTTATGGGTCCTGTAGGTTTAGGGTAAATTAGCTACAATAGGCGGACGACAGACAAACACACGAATGACCCTATAAGGGTTCCGTTTTTCATTTTTAGGTATGGAACCCTGACAATATAAGGGATATTTATATATAAAAGTATAAAGTAATCACATTCGGCAAGTGTTGTATTAAAAGAGTAACAAGACTTCTTTGCCGATTATGATATGTACAGAAATTATTACATCAATATTATGAACATTGGTGTAATTATAAAAAAGAAGCACTGGGTGTTTCTGAGCATTTAGGGCATGTATGAAAAATGGAGAGGGTATTATATGATACAGGTAATATAAGCGAAAACAATGATTTAAACTGTCTGTCTGTTCGCGCATATCTCTGAAATCACCTAACAGATTTTGATGCGGTTTTCACGGGTAGATAGAAATTAGTTTGGAGTTGAATATAATTTTTTTTAGTCGGTTATGATCTCATTTAAAAAATAGAAAACCTAAACTACATCATAGTAATATACCGAGCACATATTTTATATTGATAGTAGAATTCGTCCGGAACGAATCGAAATTGAAGGCCGGACGAGGTGCAAATTCCAGAGCTAGGACCGGAATCAAAATTGAGAGCGGAATGGGAGACGAAACCGAGTGTCGAATCGGAATTAGAATCAAGAACAATACCGGAATCAGAATTAAAATTTGGAACTAGATTGGGATTGACAGCAAGGTGTTTCCATATAAAATATGAAGGAACGCACTCTATGTCCATGCGGGCGAAACCGTGGACGAAAAGCTAGCAACAATTGACATGTATCGTTTTTCTGACCAGTATTATTAGTAACGATATAATTAGTCAGCGTGTGTACTTGAGTGTTGCCATTCTATGAAAATACGTGGTGAACGTATAAAAATATATATAAAAAGCAAAACCACACTGCGGAACGTCATCCGCACAAATCCGTATTGGTTAATGCAATATCCATTCTCTCATTACATGAAATATTTTTAACCATACAATGGCCGCAATGTACTTCCTATTGTTCCATTCAGGTAGTGTAACATAATTATTTGCAGGTAATTATCTATTAAGGTAACTTATTAAAGTCAAGGCTCCGCCCACGCCCGCCCACGGCGCTATGACGTCACGGCGCGATGACGTCACGCCGGAAAGGCTACCGGGAACGCGATGTGATTTAACTAACAAAGATCGTACCATTACGTTTTTTACAACGAATTTGCAAAAAACACAAGTGTTTTCCGTATGTTTCCGGCAATCAAGGTCCACTTTTTTGGGTAGATCTGGCAACGAAGATTCAGAATTGTCGGTTTTTTTTATATGAATTACTAAAATAGTATATTTATTGGACATAGAGTTAAACGCCATTAAAATATTATAGTATTAAAAAAACTAATTTGTATAGTTAATTAACATTACGGAAGGAAATATGCAATGGACTTTGTTACGTGAATAGATTAGCATTTCCTTTTACCTCGCTTGAGTTGTATCACAAAAAGAAATATGTCCGAAAATTCTAAATGCATATATTTATGTTATATTATTATTTATTCTTTCGAAAAATGACACTCAGCTTCGAATCGTTTCAATGGAATGATTAAAAAAAAACCGCAACAAATCAAAAAGGCATTCCACTTAGGCGGCGCCATAAAAAAACAAGACAATCACAGACAAGAAATCCATTAAAAGCGATTACCTTACACGGCGCAGTCAGACGAAATCCTTGACTGACACACAGACGGACACACACAGCCGCATGCGGGGGAACACGGACACGCACTTGGCGACTGGACGAGGAGAGGAAAAAAAACTCGAAAAAAAAAAACACCGCTCACATCCTCGGCGTCGCACACGCACGGAAAAATTCGTATTTTATCCGAATCTGCGGCATTTAACATGTATTTTTGTGTTAATCACTCGTTAATTTTCGATTCTGAGCGTATTTTTTGGGTGAATCCCCTGGAATTTCCTAAGTTTTTTTTTTTTATTTTCCTTAAAAACCTTAATACAATTCGTTGTGCATCGCGGCCGCACGCCTCAACCCGCGTTCGTTTTGAAACTGGTTGTTTTAAGTTCGGCTTCTACGCTTGGACGCTCAGCGAAACCCGAACGTCGTATATCAGATCGTGTTGATGATAAGAATACATCTTTAAACCAACGACATAACATTCATTTTTTATAAAGCAAATCCTTTAACCGTTCGTATACATTCGAATAGACGTTCATAAAGAAAAAGCATATCTGTGATAACTTTTTTAAACTAAATTGATTCATAGGTTCATATAAATAAAGCACATATTGAAAAAAAATTAATATTCCAATGCAGAATTTAAATAAAACCAATAAACGAAAAAAAGTCTTTAAACTTTTAATGGTCATCCTTTAAAGGTTGCAAAACAGGATGACCCGTGCGAACGGACGAGACGAGAAAGATATATAAGGTATATATAAAACTCGTTTTATACACATCTTTTATATATAAAAAACAAGTTTTATACAGATGCTATTTCAATAACAATTTATAATACAAAGTGACTCACCGACTGATATATACTCGAAACGTTTAGACGAATTTAATTATTTCCTTGTCGTGAGACTTCTACTTGCGTTATTAGCCTGAAAACTATTTTTTAAGGTTCCCCAGTCAAAGGAAAACACGGAACCGTCACAGCTTCAACGCCCTTGTACGTTCGCCTTTGTCATCGACCCCCATTAATTACATAGGCGGGTGTGTAACATTGAACGCCATTTTGTAAAGCAATAAAATAAAAAAAATAAATAAGGGTAGCCTTTCATCCACGATACTGAGGGGTCATTTTAACAAAGGTTCTAGAGATAGTTATAACAGTTGTCCAATTAATCGATTTTGCATAACAGTTGTACATATTTTTTAAGAAGATTTTCAGTAACCTAACTAACTTTCAGCGCAAGAATAATTAGTTAGGTTCCGCCCTTTCCTTATAGACGCGAACATCGCTCGATTGACCTCAAGTTTGTGGGTGTCCTAGACGATGGGCCAAATAGGTTAGTTTGAAAATTAGTCAGTAGGTGGCGCTGCTGGCATTATCTTTATATTATGTTGTCAATTTGAATTCGAGATCAATTCAAACGTACCCTTCATGTTGTCCTTTACAGCTAAAGCGAAGTAGAAGCGAGATCTCTTTATACATCACAAATTTTAAATACAATGACACAAAAGTAACTTAGTTACTGATTTGTATAATATTTTAAACGGGCCGTGGTCCGTGTGATATTTAAAATGATAGGAGTTGATATTATACGGGTTTCAGTGATCAAATTTGTAAAATAAATAGAGCCAATGTGATTAGCCAAGTATGTCGCAAAATTTTATATATTAAAATACTGTTCAGTACTATCTTTGCTCGAATCATAGATACGTGTTTTTAAGAGACAAACAAGCATGCGTTTCACTAGGAAGTAGACGGGCACCGCCGCCCATGGACACTTTCATTCCCAGGGGAGGCACCAGTGCGTTGCCGGCGTTTCAGGAGGGAGTACGCTATTTTCTTGAAAACCTCCAGCCCCCGTCAGGTCTGATAAATGTGTTTCGAGAGCTTTAGAACTAGAAAGTCATTGATTGTATCCAAAATCAAGATTCGAATGTTTAGTGTCTAGTATGGAATTAATGTTCTATATTCATACTGTAAGCTCTAAATCATTGCTGTGTTTTAAGGGTTGTGAACTCGTTGATGTCTTTTCTATGAGACAACCTATGGAGAAGTTTTTTCAGTAAAAATTTATTATTGTAAAAATGGAAATGCAACTTCAAAAAAAAATAATAGTTAATTGAGGTATTTTGAAAATTAAACAGTAGGTATAGATAGGATCATGCGTCCTTTGACAAAAAGCATTAATTCTGACGCTGAGGTGTGGCCTTTTTGCATTTCTCCGGCGCGCAGGCGCATCTGCATCTGGACGTCCTATTATTATTATACTGTTATACTTATGTATATTATTCTCTTACTGTTATATTAATTTACTTTGTTATGTACGTGTGTCTATAGAACCAAATAAACGTTGTTTTATCTTACCTTAATTCTTCGTTTCAAATTGTCTAAAGTTAAGTAACATTGTAATTAAATTAGATTTTAAAAAAATTAAGTAAAATAAATAATATCGTTGTGTTGACAAGATTGAGCCCAAAAAGCCATAGATAGAATAGCAGGATAGAAGAATAGTAGAAGTAGTTTTGGAAGTACTAGAAGTAGTAGAGTAGAAGTAGTTTCTTGCATGTTTGCATTATGTATATAAATGCGTACAGCAGTGTGGTGATTACGACATGGTTAGTACAATTATAGAGATGCTACCTTAGTATTGGTATAAATTAAAAATTTTAAGAGAATCCCTCAAGCAAAAGGTATCTCTAAAAATTTAAAATATATATATATATATATAGTGCGTATTGGTCTTTTAGTTGAATATAAATAGTAGATAATATTTTGGTCCCAGTAGTGTTATGTCGAGAGATAGTTATGTCGATAAGTAACATTACAGACAAATACAACTAAAAATGACAAAGTTATTAATTGTAAATACAAGAAATACTTAAACGTCGTAAGTATATATCAAGTCTCGATCAAGACTTATCCATCCCTTCATATAACGATGTTTGGATCAAAATATTACTTACTAATTATATTGACTTATAAAGGCCAATAAGCATTGTTATTTAACTTTTTAGAAGAATTGTTTTTGTAAAAGGTTTTTTCAAAATTTTAATATAGATTTTATTTCCTGCTTTTTAAACTTTACAATGTTACCACTGGACACGTTATGATCGACAATTGTCCGTAAGTCATAAGGGACCATAGCTGAAAATGTAGATTTGTAGTCAAGCTTACGTAGCCTTAAATCGTATAAAAGGCTTGCAGGTTTTTGCTGTTTATGAACTTAATGAAAGAATGTAACCTATAATAATCCTCAATCGATATATATCATCGGCATATATCCATTCTCAACCAACAAATCAAACAATAATCCTCATGTAGATCGGTTTTAGCATAACAGCCGAGTCCGAGGAGCAGAATACCTTAATTCTGTACTAAGCATTGTACTTTATTATTTAATTTAATTTATTATTAATAATTTATTATTAAATTTAATTAAAATGCTTCATAAATCTGACTTGAAGCTACTATCACCAATTAAGAATCATTAAACATTATCATCGTATTTTGACATCGTGATAACGTCATGCTTTCTTATTACGTTATCACGTAAAATAATCTTCCGTAAACCGACTTTACAGACAACCAATTTTTTTTTCTAGACAGAACATTATTATTTGATCTTTCGTAATCCTAAATAAATTAATGATCAAATTATTTTCTCTTCCGGCAACAAATTTTCTATCTCCGTTTGGAGATACGTTCTCGGACGACCGCGGGACGACGCTCGCGATTGGGTAACATGAGACAGAATGTGAAAAAAAAAAGAATTTTTTGTTCTACCCAATATTTGTGGCCCCCCCCCAATCTCTTTAGTCATATTTATTGGCACTAAGTCCAAGATAGTTTGGACAGTCCAGCGCTAGATGAAGGATTTCATACTTTGTCCGAGGACGGAGCCGCGGGCGGAAGCTAGTCCGACTATGATCTATTCATTGAGACAGATGTATGAAAATTACTTCAAGACGAGAAGTTTTGCCGCACGCTCTTGGCTGACGTAATTTTTACATCAGAATGATGCCGATTCGATCGTTTTAACTAACACAATAAATTGCTATAACGTTTTTTTAATTCTAGAGCGTAGACAAATATTCAACAATAGATATGTACATTCAATTGTAGAGATGTTTTTAAGATTCCTTAAATATCCAAAGAGTGCCAACGGGTCCTACTACTAAACTTACGCGTCTGTTCTTCCGTCTGTCTGTCCTACCTTTAAAGGGACGTATCATTCGGACCGAAATAGGTAACCGTAATAGGTTTTATTGTTATTATGAACAGTAATAAAGAAATTAAAGGTGACAAATTAAACGGGGTAAAAAATACTATATATATATATATATATATATATACAAAAAATGTATATTTATAGCATTTTTCGTTTTTGACTAAGAAACAGTAATACACAAACAATAAAATCCACAAATAATAAAAATTGACCAAGTGCGAATGAGATGTTATGTGGTAGTACCGAACCATTCGCAACCAAGACCAACTTGTACTTGGACGGTTTCTTTTTATCTGGCAGAATATGTTATTGATTTCATTAGTATTGAAACTCGGTTAATTTTTGGAATTGTACTTGCTTGTTTGGAGAAACAAATGAGAGTTCCTATATAGTTTCGCGCGTTTTAAATTATTTTGAACAGTCGCAGCGCCATCTGTTATTAAGGCTTGGTGTCGTAATACACAGGCGCTATTTTTTGCAACAACGCCACCTGTAGGTTATAGTATGTACTTTTAAGGACAGCGCCATCTAGGTAAAATATTTGTGGGCCGTGATTTATTTTCGTATCTAATAATTCGGGTACGGAGCACCATCTTACCTATTTCGATTGAATATGAATTCACTAACTCACTCTATGTGAAGAAATTAGTTTATCTTCATGTCCACAGATGGCGAAGAAATTATACTTCTTTGGAACGTTACATGGACGTTGCGCGCGCCGATTCAACACACCGTGAAATTAATAGTTTGATATTATACCAAAAAGTGTGTCAATAACACATGCTGTATTGTATAGTAACAGTATAATGCATGTGAGGTGTCTCATTCTGCCAGTCGTTTAATGCAATCAAGTGATTCGCACTTGTTGTAAATACAACAGAAAGTAGAATAGTTTTAAATATATATTTCTATGAATAATTTGTATTCATAAATATGTATTTATAAATACAAATTTCCAAAGACTGATATTTTACCCTGTGAATATTATTTTTTCACGCCAAAGAAATGTAACTTCTTACGTGCGTACATAAGCAGATACAATCTGTTTCTTTCAATGAAGCTGTTGTATGATTTCTGAAATTTAATTTTTTTCGAAATCACAAAGCTTTGGATTTCAATTTACCATCCATGAACGACAGTGACCCTGTAACCTTTATTAAGTCGATTTGTTTGATTTGAGACAGCGCGTGTGTGTGCTTTTAGACTAACATGCTAGCGTTCGACATACGTTCCATTTAGTTGTGTGTCAAGTGAAACTGTAAAGTTCACTGTAATTTATTGTGTGTAGTCCAGTCCTATCAGACTTCCGTCTATCCGCTGTAGGTACACACCTTCCCTCAGTCTCATCTCACACAGACGAAAGGGCACGAGCATACAGCTATCAGAGCTGGTCCGGTGAGGGTCATGCGCTATCGAAGACCGCCATCATTAGCGTTGTGATAACACCATGACCGGCGGCTTAAGGTTTTCTTTTCCTTAACGGCGCGGTACGATCGGTAAGACTTGACTTAACTCAGAAGTCCCACGTTGTGGTTGCCCACGGTCGGTTCGACTACTTCTGACTCGAATGCGATGCGGCTATTATTCGCCTTTAACCGCTTATTTTATTACAAGTACCATGCCACAACCGGCACGTGACGTAATATTTAGCCGGAGACGGCGTTTTGTGCTCGCGGGGACGCTAGAGTCGTTAGCCGCCTCCTTTCGCCGTCGATCAAACCGCCATAGTTCTTGGTCGTTAGGAGAATATGCGTGCGAGCAGTGCCGTGTTCGCCTTCACTGGATCGCGATAATAGGCCCGCTCGAAAGGTGGGATACCACACTTTTGCAGAACGCGAACGTAATGTACTACCTTCGTCCAGTGAGTGAGAGTTACAGTGGCCAACTCCCTCCTCCATCAGACAACCTATTCCTTTAAAGGGCCGATAACGCACTAGTGTATCCTTTGGGTTGCTAATATCAATCGACTGCGGTGATATTATGGTGGCTTACACGCTGGTTTGCCTCTACGAATTCTATAAAAAAAATGACATGTGGCAACTTTAAAGTAGCAAATGATTAAGCAAACCCTTTGCAAAGTAAAACCAGGAGAAGAGATGTCTTTTGAAGTATTGTTGTATACATCATTTCGTTTATAGGAAACATACAAAAATAATACCTGTTAACAAGATTTTATTTATTTTGAAAGCTACAAATGAATTGTACAGGGTTTCTCGATCTGTTTATTGAGAGTCTATTAAATACATACAAAGACTTTACTTTAAAAAAATTAAAACTAAGTTACAATATTAAGCTATACGTGTAGCCGTCAGTCGCGTCCGAGTGAAATGCTGCCATAGTGTGTAAATCTAGGAGTGAAGTGCACACTTTAGAAGTATGATATATTCCTAGGGTCGTATTAATAAAGCACACTTAAATGCGCATACCATCTTGAGAGCGTAAAGACCGAAACAGTTTAGTGTTTCGCTATGGAAAATAATACATGTCTCGCTGCCACTCGATGTTACTTCTTCAGATGGCGGACCATTTGAGTGACGTTTATTAATAATGCCGATAGAGCATAATCTGCTATATTTGCTGCTATATTCAGAGCGCTCGTGGCAAATAGCTTTACTCTTCGATACTCCTTCCACGTTCGCCGCTTCCCTTCGTATTATTCCGTACTTATTTCGTCGTGACACATCTGAAGACGTCACTTCCTCCAATACTGGTTACTTCCTGTTTATATTAATGCGATTTGATTTTTTTCCTCATAAGACGTTTGATTTGTGATGTTATCAAATGCCGGATAACATTGAGGAATACTGTCTTTTCTCTATTTGAATTGTTTATATATTTAACTTAATATTTTGCATCGCAGTGCCATCATATGCGTTCATTATTAACATACAGTAATTAATGTTTGGATTTATTACACTGATTTATTTTTATCGTATTACCAACGAGGCTGCAAATAGTTATAGCATTAGCCACCTAACGATGCTTAATTGAATGTGTTGATTTGAATGGTAGTTAGGGAAATGTCCATAACTAACTTTTTTTTTTTTTACGGGCAAAGATCTTCTGTTTCACGAAAGTATTCACCAAGAGGATGCAACACTCAAAGACATTTCAAATTAAAAAAAAAAAACGGAACTACGCTATTGCCACTTACAATATGTCGTGGATAAGCATCCTGTTTATTTTTGTTTTTAACGTTTTGAACGCGCGCATCTCTGTTTATGCCGCAAGATCCCTCTATTCGTCGAACGCGCGCGGCTTCTATGGAGTTTAGTTCTCTACGACGCCGCAGTAAAAACTTCATTTTTTTTGGATTACACATTTTGTTGTGCAAAATTGAATCGTATTTTTTATAAAAAATAAGTTAATAAGAAAATATATATGTATTCTGAGTCGCTTATGTCAGAAAATTTACAATGTATTTATAAAGTTGAGTAATCGTTGAGTTCATTCCGCGATGGGGCTGCCGTCGCATGTTTGTTGGTATCAGTGTTTATAATAATCCATTTTACAAAAGTAGTCGTGAGTGTTTCCTTTGATATATACATATATATACAAAATACGTAGAATACTTTGTAGCATAATAAAATATATACTTTTCTAGTATTTCTCAAAAGTAAATATGTAAAAAATGTGCTTCTTAAGTTTGCTTTGTCGGTTTTGACGTATAAAATGGTGGTTATGATTTAAGGTGTTGATTTCATATATTATTTGTATAGTTTATTACATTTTAAATAATTAATAGTGATAAATTGTGATAATAGTTTAATTAGATTGTGAAATTATTACATATTTATAAAAATAGAATGTTGCATATGGCCAAATGCGAATGGGTCATTGCAAGTGTTTCTTGATAAAATTACACATACAGAAAAGAAATTATAACTTTATTCCTAGTTTATCCTTTTTTGCGACTTGTGGTCGGCTGAGCGCAACTATAATCACGACGGGCTTAGCAATTTTCGTGGTCATGTTTTGTTATTTTTTACTAAAAAATATGTATTTCTACTATCGTATATGTCAATCTATCAAACCTATAATAACGTTACGACAGAGCTATCTAGCTTTTGTGAAGAAATAGTGTATTTTATCGAATTAATGTGCGGTGAAATTTAACCTATGTGATTCTAGTTGATTTGCGCAACATTCCTATTATGTTCCCATTAAAATATGAAATCCATAACATTGCGTGTATTTTATGTTCATTAAGAATCTAATCGTAAATCGGAAAAGAATATAGTAAATTGACAAATATCAGCATTTCATATTCTATTAAGTTATCAGTTAGGTTGCGGTGTCCAGAGGACAATTGAAAACAGTTGCGCGTGCGATGGGAGGACGTAGTTTTATAATCGCGCCCTTAACGGGTTAATTAGTATCAATAAATGATGCTAGTGCTGACATATCCGTCTATCTTAAGTGACTGCCTTACTTTTGTTTTGTATATACGGAGCCATGTTTGCTTTGGGTATTAACTTTGAACGAAAGTGGTTGCTTAGGTTCAATATTAATAATTTTATCTTTGTTAACAAACACAAATTTCTATAAGTTGAAAAAAAATAATGGCAACATCCTGTTCGGTAACTTGTAAACAGCGCCATCTAGCGTTTGAGAGGAAACTAAAATCAGAAATCTAAAATAGAGTTGCCTATCTATATATGTATATAGTATTTCATCTCTAGAATTTCTGATATTCATAATAAATTATTTGTTTTTCTAGATGACAGCTTTTGAAATTAGACATTCCAAAATATACAATATTGCAATTATGACGACTTCAATACACCGCAAATTATTATAGAACAAAAGTTTGCCAATTTTGAAAACTAAGAAGTTCCCAGATGAGAACTTGTTGATTCTTGGAAATTTAGAAATACCTTCAATTAAATAATCGGTAATATTATAAATTCACGCCTAATTCCCAGAAGGGTAGGCAGCAGTGGCGAGGGGTGAGAAAAATATAAAGGGAAGCCGAACCTTAAAAAATTGTCAACATTAAACATTATTAATAAAATATAACTATTACTTACCGAGCTCTGTAACGCCCTCTGGTATAACGCGGAGATATTTCATTCGCCACTTTTGGCATACTTGAAGTCAACGATAGAATACAAACGGAAGACTTCGAGCATGCATAAAAGCAGCTTTGAAAAAAGCTAATGAAGTAGTTTCCTTTAGTCGAATTTATAGCAGCGCAGTGGATAAATGAATTAAATGAGATAAAAAAGCTATTTAAATTCTAGTGGTAATCTACGATTTTTCTTGAGAAAATGAGCTAATACCAAGTCATAAAATTTGGCTTACTTTTGATTTGCAACAGTAAATGTTTTCTATAGATAACAACGCGAGATCTGAAAGCCTTTGTTCTGTCTGGCTATTCCTGAGGTACGTATGAATGCGATTGAGAGCTGAAAAGATCGTTCCGCGGCCGCAATTGTTATCGGAAGGGTTAAACAGATATTACTTAAGCTTAAAATTTGAGGAAATGTATCTTTTAAGATATCTTTTGTAAATGCAAAATAACTCGTACATATCTAATCCTTTAAGCGAGGGAGACGAAAATAATACTTTTAACTCATTTTTTAATGCATTTATGTCAAAAATTCGAGGAAATAATAAATTTAAATTATTTAGTTTATCCTCAGGAAATTTACGTTCGAATAAATCATGTTTCGACTTACTTAGTAAATCTAAAAACGACAAATTGCTTAGTGAACTATATCTGGTTTGAATTTGATTTTTAACATTATCTACAATTTCGATGAAATTACGTTTAAACTCACGTTTTAAGTCTGATTCTGAGCTAAATAGACGTCGGCGTCTTCGTGGAGGCTCACTTATATCAGAAAATCCGTAGTGCAGCATTCAATTGCTAAGAGTGCCATTATAAAATCGAAAATAGAAAAACATTTACTGAATAAATAGAATAACAATCAATTCGTCTTAAATACCACTACACTAACTCGTATTATATAAATTCAATTACATTTACAACGCTTCTATACTTAATTCGACACGGGAATGATGCTATATGCAAAACCGTTCTTTATTCGGGTATAATCGGAAATCTCCGCTGATCGAAACGCATTATTATTTACATAATAATGTATATCATAACAATCCGCAACCGAATATAACACCTAAAAGTTCACGTTAAAGGTGAAATTATGTTACACGAATTACAATTGCGTCATTTCGTTGTGGAAGTAAAACTCGCGATCGGTCGAGTTATGAAGCTCCCTTTCCTCGCTCGCCCGCGGCTGGCTCGCGGACTCGAGGCGCCCGCCATAACGCTATAATACAACTGAATATGGAAGACTCAACATTTCACATTGATTACGACGATTGCGAACATTCTGAATTTGGTCGTCTAAATAACTCGGTCGCTTTCGAGTTATTTGAAGTGTTTTTTATATAGGGCTTACGTTACTAACGTAAGAAGGCTGGATATTATTTACAATAATTATTGAAAATTAAAAATAATTTTAAGTGTCTGTATACTAAAAAGCAATAATTTATTTATTTATGAATTATGCATATCAAATATTTTATGAAAGGGAAGCCGATAAGAATCGAGTTCTTAGAAGCCGTCGCCACTGGTAGGCAGAGACTAGATTTCCACAAGGTACGTTCTTAGCATATATGTCTTGTCTCATTGACATCCATCAATCTTTTCATGCGAGCTCGTCGGTATGATATAGCCTATAGAAGGCTTTATTTTATTTATATCTTGCTTGCGATTGATATTGAAAAGATTACAGAAAAATGTTAAATTATGTCAGTTTTATTAAGGAATTTTAATCAAGACCCGTTAGAATTTTAATTTGGTGATATTAGAAGTAATGGCCTATTTGTTATTATGCAGGACGCATATAATTTGAAGTTGCGTACAAAGCGTTAGCCGCAAATAATTAAACCGGCCCAAAATCTATAGAACACAATTGTGATGATTATCATCGTTAATGATCTTTAACATATAATTTTACGATCTAAATTATGAATACATAAATATAGAGTTACATTTTATGGCTGTGAGTTAAATGTGAAAACCAACTTTAGCAAACTGCTCTGGTTGTGTCTTGAAAACTCTAGAACAAAAGATATTTTTAAATTGACAAGAGTGTATTAGAACATTAATATCTGAAAAGTGAATACCTTAATGTTATTGTTAAGACCAGAGAATTTCGTAATAGATATTGTTTAATTTGTTATTGTTATAATTTATTAATAAGGTTCGCCAAAAAATAAATAACCGTTATGAAAATACAAAAAAAAGATTATCATAAAAAATCTTATTCTAACATTGTCACTGTAATATTAATGGTATTTGCTTTTAGTTTTATTTATTGCTGAATTTATAGTGACAGGTTAACAAATTTTACGTTGGATTTCGAATGGAAAATAATTCACTTTTGATAAAATCGATCCTGAAATGTGTATAGATAATACCTCTTAAAATAAATATCACACCGGTAAAGACAAATGTATGAAAAAAGCCGCAGTCTTCATGAAAGATATTTTGTACTAAATAAATTAATATTGTTGTCAAGGATGGTTAGTAAGCAGTTTTACAAATGTGATTGTATCATTTCATGTAAATTTTCAATGTATAAAACGAAATAAAAATTGCAATGTCAACAAAATAAATAAACTCAAAATTAAATATTATTGTATATAACATTTTTTTAAAGTTACATGCAAAAATAGCTAGCCACTTTTTTGTACATCGCATTAAAATTGTCTATATAATATACTGTTAAAACGTATCATTGATCTTGAGTTTATTGGTTTTGAGATGGCGCGAAGTTTTTAAATTTACTAGAAGTCTCCCCTGCGCCGCTTGTGATCGCTCCTTAATATAGTTCGACTTCAAACTGTACGGTGGCGCTCACAATTCGTCACTATATCCTTCTAATGTACATATTTCTCTATGGTCCAGACCATGGTTCCTCTATGGTCCCTTTGGTCTTATTACCTACTATACTCTATGGTTCAGCACATGCCTTCCCTTGGCATGGTAAGATGTAGATTGAACTCCGATAACGTGGGATTTTCTGTTCGATATTCGATACATTCTCTGAATTTTGTGGGATTTGCATTAACCCCCTTCTTTTAATATTTATTAACAATTTCGACGATTATTCGATTATCGAAGGACTCACATAAATACGCACTCAGAGATTAATACGTATTTTAAAAGCAAATTAAAAGCAAATTTAATACGTATTTCATCCAATGAAAGAACGATTGGGTGTTATTTTTATTGGCTGTTATGTGGTTGTTTTATCATAAAATTCTATATATTACCACTTTATAAAATAGTTAAGAGACGTTTAATAAATGAACACGTGATATCAAAATTTTATTTTGTGTAAAAAATAATAAATTAATAATTGTAAAAAAAAAAGTAGACCACATGGTCAATTATTTTCCTAATTTAGGACAAAATTGAAATCGTCTAATCTAAAGAAACTTATAATTAACTGTAATCACATTTTTACAAATAAAATAATTTAATCTAAAGATAATTCTTAAAAATAAATCATGTTTGATTAATTTTATTCTTCAAATAATTGATTAAAGTGTTCCATAAATTAATTTATTTCGTATTAGCGGAAACTCACACACCTTGTATTCCTATGAAATGATTTTAGATATATTTAAAAAAAATGTATATTTCGTATGTCGAAAATGTCTTAAAATACTATAAGCGCCAACTTGTACAACATTTATGCTTTTTCAATTTCATTTTTAATATTAAAGAAATTGCATTATTTAGGTAGGTATGACGTTTCTTTTAAATAATAACCTTTGATAAATAACCTCGATAAATTAATTTTACAAATTGTTACAGTTTACATAATGACCTTATGGTCACTCAGTGGGTACGTGCACAAAGGAAATATTTATTACAGTAAAATATTTATTACTGTAAAACATTTATTATTGTAAAATCCTTTACATATTTCAATTTTAGGTTTGAAAAAGAATAAAAAAATTATTGTCATCTGTTATGATTGTCTGTATTCACTGTCGCGCTATTTCACTACAACAAAAATTATTTTATAATATATACAGAATTATTTTATTTACTTTTCATACTTTTAGTGGGTAGTGCAAAGATGATTTTTTGTGTATCTCAATAACTGTTTTTTTTTTTATGTGACGTCAAGTCGTTATTAATAAAAATATTTTATTTTATATTCAAAAATGCCAATACGCGGGGGGTAGTTAGTCATCAACGAGACTGTTATATTTCTGATTGAAATAGTTTTTAACATACTCTAGGACATCAATCCACGTCTGTTTTTAATCTTTGGAGGATGTTATAATATTTCATTTTATTAATGGCATTTAAAGATAGCATTAAAAATCTCTGTTGATTAGTTATACTATTATACTATTCAAACGTAGAGATATGTGATATCAAATAATCGACTCTTTATTTATTTATAGCTGAAGTGTCATCGATTTTGAACGGTGAAGTTTTTCGCATTGCCTTGCAAGCAACTTAACAAAATAACGAAATATATATTTCCTATAAAGAAATATATAGTACATGCTTTCCGTCTGTAAGACATCGAGGGTAACTCTCCAATTGTAATATGTATAGCATACATGCGTCGGCGCATGTTTCATCACAGACCGATACAACCAAAGTATGAATCAAGAGCTGACGAGTTTGTCGATCCAAGGCACGAACTTCTGGACGTTGGTGTAGACGCCGGGCAGATGCTCCCTGCCGCAGCCGATGCCCCAGGACACCAGGCCGATCAGCGTGCTGCGGCCCTCGATCTTCAGGGTCAGAGGACCACCGGAGTCGCCTTGGCAGGAGTCTCTGCCGCCCTGTAATGGGAATGCATCACGGTGGTTAAAAGAGTAGTCGAAAATAATAGTTTGTTATCAAGTTAACAATGTATTTTCGAATTATTCCTTGATCAGAATTCAAATACTTTATTTTTCGTTCAAAAGCGACACATCCAGCACTAGGATATTACAAATCTTCTAATTATAAATCACATTACATGTACCTACAATTCATTAATATTAAGCATTCGGACAACAGAGGATTTGTTCAGCCCCTTACGAGTTTGCCATGTGAATATAATAACTACCCACAGAAGAACTTACTTGTGTTAATTTTCAATAACAATTAATATTAGATACATGCTTACGCATACTTGCTCTCACGTTAATAAAGTGAAGTATTGTCTATTTAATTTATTTTAAATAGTGCCATCTGTTGAAGAAATGTTACGTCAAGACTCGGCTTACGTCTAGCTTAGCGACAATTCAATTATCTCAAAACACTACTAGATGGCGTTATAACGTAATTCTTGGAATTATACTTATTTTTTTGTAAAATTGCATTTTTCCAGTGATGATATATTTAAAAATAAACTTGAAACACTAAATTAAAGGGCCGTTTTCGAAATATCAATGTATAAATTTGTACAAGAATTGTTGAGTTGATCTAGTAAAAATCCTTATGGCTCTTTATTTATTGTACTGAAATAAATCGTAGACCAGAAAAAAGATTATAGAAGATAATAATGGAATGGAAAGGAATGGGTTATGGAAATTCTTACTTACACGTTGTGTTAATGTAGTATGTAGTTCCATTATGCGAACCTAAAACGATGTCGTCTCGATTTCGATTCGACATCGTTTCATCTGTTCGGATAAAGCGAACTAGAAATGATATTCTATTACTTGAAAGTAGCTATTTTGATATACATTGTTATTTTAGATATAGCCTTAATGATTTTGACGATAATTTACAATTTTGATACAGTTTTCAAGTTCGTCTACCTAGATGAATGTCTTTCCTGGAAAAACGAAGTAAAAAATAATTGCTAGTGTTCCTTTATTTGGCGTTCCTTTATTGTTGCTAAGCTATTGGTTGTCATCAACAAATGGCACTAAATAAGGTGAACTATATAGACGGATAAAATATATGGGTCAAATACGTTATATAAAATATGTATTGTATATTTATTGTTGGAAATGAACAGAGGTAGCTTTACCTGTGGGAAGTCACCATCTTTCTATCACAAATTCGAAAGACTAAACAAACTCAAAGCAAAACTCAGTTGCCCAGGTACTATACGTCAATTATAAAAACACATATTCGCTCAATGACTACGGCGATACTTTTTTCGATTGCACTCTCGAGAGGCAAACCAGCATGCGGGTCATCAGAGAGGGTCACCGCCGACCATGGACATTCGCAGCTCCAGAGGAGTCACCGG
This sequence comes from Eumeta japonica, assembly GCA_005406025.1. Classification (NCBI taxonomy): domain Eukaryota; kingdom Metazoa; phylum Arthropoda; class Insecta; order Lepidoptera; family Psychidae; genus Eumeta; species Eumeta japonica. Next base: position 69,472 of record BGZK01001588.1, read on the forward strand.
CGCGTTGCCGGCCTCTTTGAACATAGGAATAGGATATCTGATGGAGGGCGGAGTGGGCTACCGGAACTCTCATTTACTAGACGAAGGAAACTGTTACTTCACGTCTGTGTTCTGTGAGATTGTGCTATTTACATTGTGGCATATATATGTGATTATGATATCATCAACACACCGCATGAAAATCACAATATTTACTGGTAACATTAACATGTCTATATAAATGGAAATATTTTTAATGATTCTCAATGACGCCGATGCGTGTGTCTGATGACGTCGATGCAATAGTTTGATGACGTCGACGCGTGTGTTTGATGACGTCCGCACACAGTACGCACCTCCTTGTAGCCGGCGCAGAGGAACACGTCGTGTATCGTCTCCCTGCGCCCGGCGGAACGGAACCAGCGCTGGCACCTTTCGTTCGGGATCACTTCCACGTCGACCTCCTGAATTGTTTGAAATAGTTTTAAAGAAGCCATTAGGCAATCTCAATTAATTATCTTTCAGTTTTCTACTAGATATCGCTACCTCTTCACGGATTTTCAAAACGCCACGAACTTACTTCTCGTTTTTGATTTCCAAATACCAACCAAAATACTAATTTTCACATTTTTTTTCAACAAGTCTTTCAAAATGATGACTTCCATACAAACTTCCATTTTTTAATTTCATGGGTCGATTTTGTAAAAATCCTTTCGTAATGGCTGTGTAACGTCAAAAAAATTGCTATATGAATATATCCCTTTCAAAATTAAAATTATTTAAAGTAATAAATATTTTAGTTTGGAGTTAGGTATTAAAAATGACGTGTTTCAATGTTTTTAGGGAATTAATTTTTAACAAAATATCAATAATTTTACTTAGACCTTCTGTCGTACACCTAGAGCGAATTTTTCTGCATTTTTTTTTTGTAATAAGTGGGGGCTAAGGCACCGGTAGTGTTTTACATAAATTTCTAAATATCTGTCAGGTGTTACTGCTGTTACTACAACACTTAGATGTAGTAACAGCGTTCGTGCGGAATGCACTTTTATGGCGGTGTTGTTAAAAATCAAAATTATCATCAAAATTCTGAAAAATGACAAGTTAGAGATATTAGTCAAATTCAGATTTCAAGTTGGACATCGCTCGAAATTTTCTGGGAGTCGACCTTTATGGTTGAAGTTGTGATTGATTGAAATGTAGTATTTTCTTTGTGAAGATAAAGGCACATAGGAAATTCAGAGTAGGAATTTTGAAGTATTTGAAATCAACAGGCATTAGTTGTATTCAGAAAATTTGATTAGATACCAGTTCGTCATATGTGGATAATGAGCATTTAAAAAGGGCAATATTTAAATGTTTTACTGGATTCTTAATTACATTTGTACGTGTGTGTAATACAGTACAGTTTTTGAATTTTCTTTTCATGTAGTATATCTAGGAGTAAACATGCGAGGCACCAGAGAGCAGGTGATGACAGCCACCCATGGACGCACGCAACCTTAGAGGTCACTAGCGTTTTTAGTTTTAGTAGTTAGGAAGGAATCCGATGGAAGGGGGAGTGATCCACCGGAAATTTCGCTGACTGGATGAAACGCAATAGCAGGAGCTGTCTTTTCACGTCCGTGTTCTGTGAGTAAGTGAGGTCGAGATGATCGATTTCCGTGTTGCAATCGAGTTAGCTACTGCATAGTTCTGCCGCATTTAATTTCTTATATGTAATTTAAACTTTATTGTGTATTCTATCCAAACTTAAATTCTGCGTACGAAGCGGCTGTACCTCTGAACAAAACGAATTCAATGAAAAATATAATTGTCGAAACCGATTAAATATATAACGGACAAGTGCGACCCGGACTCATACCGCGAGGGTTATGTACAAACTTCACGTGTGTATATATTCCATCCGCCAATAGTCTCTACGAATTTTTTCTGTTTCGGATGTCAATAATGGCGAGTAATCGACCTCGGGAATTTCGAAACATTCATTGCTTTCCTTTTTTTAAAAAAAAACTCCAAAAATATGTTTTTAATAAACGATCATTTAAACTCTCAAATTTTCTTAGTGGGAAATTAAACCATGGTCCCCCATACATCAACTTAATCGCGATCAACGGTGCCAACGACAAATGTCAGTTTGTAATCGTATTTAATATTTTTTAAATAACATACCCACGAAATAACGTTTTTAAGATTTTTTTCCTTTCCTTGTGCTGTGAGAAAAAAGCGCTCGACAGACATATAGACGGACAATGTAGTGATCCTACGACAGTTTCTTTTGAGGTATGTAACCCTCTTCCTTCTAGTCTTGTTCACAATTTTAAGGCTTTTTTTTTCTCTCACCCGAGTGCACATCAGTAATTCCTTAAATATTTTTTTCTTCAGTTTGTCAATAATTTTCGGCACCGACTGCATCTATATTGACCGATTATATATCTATTCGTTTCATTATGCTTTCTGTTACATAAATACTACATAAACAAACCAATGTCGTGGTGCCGACACTGAAAGTAGATGATCAAATACAAATGAAATCGGTCACGCACGCCCGCACTTGCGCACGCACGCACACACACATACGCACAAAGACACACACACAAACACACACATATACAAATATTATGTATCTCTTACAATAGTTTTGCACCCACCTGCAGTACAGAAGGCACAGTGCTTTGGCCGTGCCTGGTCCGCCCCCAGCCCGCCACCGTCGCCATCTTACCGGCCAGTTTCATCTGCTTTTGCGGTAAACAAACCTGAAGTCACACATAAAAACAAGAATTATGCATCATCTATAGTATATTGGCAATGTCATGAGATCATGGAATTGTAAGATTTTCGCTACTAGAGATGTCCCGAAACTACTCTATGGTTGCACGAAATTCTTGCTAAAAGTCACTGATATATGTTATTTATGGATTTAGATGTGCTTTTGCAGTGTTGCAAGGTTGATGAAACGATATCGTTTAAAGTAACATCTCTTTGTGTGATACGTCATAGTTATTTTATTTCAACCTGGACGGACGGATAAATAAATCTTTGTCTTTATTATTAAACTAGCGTGTTATGTAAGAAGAACTTATATATGTAATGTGATAAGAGAATTAAGCTCTTATTGTAAAAGTGTATTTTAAATTTAAAAGTTTTTGCTGAGGTCATATATTTTATAAATTAAATTAAATTTATTTTATAAATTACTGTCGGTTTGATAATATGAAAATATACATCTTGTATCATTTACACACCATCACTTGCTTCTGAGTGAATATTGAGCACATTAAACAATTAATGTGACGTATAACAAAAGCTTATATATTTAAGCGACTTATCATAGTATTTAATTAAAAAAAAATCATCGCTAATAATATTGAAAACTAAGTTAATTTTGGGCTTCATTTATATGTATTTAAAACACTTGAAAAAAACATTTTATACGTTTTTCGCTATATCAAAAAAATATACACTCACAGGCAGTATATGCTGTTTGAACATCACCCCCCTGTCTAGCTGCATCAGCGCAACGTCGTTCCTAAAGTCGGCGGGCTCGTAGGACGGATGCACCTCCTTCCGCTGCACAGCGAACTCCTCGTGGGAGTACCGCTCCCCCGCGTCTCTCACGTCCCATTCTCCCAAACGCACGCGCAGTTGTGAATTTGGGGTACTGCAAAAAAAAACATTTCAAATATATCTCTAGGTAACGAACTTTTCCTAGCATATCTACGGTTACATTGTAACATGATGAGGGTGGGGGGGGCGAACGATTGACCGACGAGTTTTTAATTTTAAATCGTCCCAGAGATAACGCCAAGCCATCGGTCCCGGCCCGTGATGCCAATCACAACGTCACGGCGGTCGAAGAGCCACCGCTTCGCATTAAGGCTGCGCGGAGTGTTCGAGATCCGGGTACCTCAAACGAATTTCAAATAATAAAACGGCTGTGTGATTAAAATGTTTGACGCAAAATTAACAGTAGTTTTAAAACGAAAAGTACTGTAACAAATCACATGAGATCTATTGAAAAGTTTGAATGGAAATAAATTAACGAAATAATACTACAGAGCGGATGTGTGGTCGGTAAGAGTGGTCTCACAAAATCTTATCCAGACAAAATCAGTTCATTCACGGCCCTGAATAGGCTCTCCGCTTAGTCGAACACATTTGCTTACGTTTGGAGGGCTTCTCCAAATCATCTCCACATCTTTTTTTCTTTGATGTAGAGAAGGCCTTTTATAAGCTATGGCGCGCAGGTCTCATCTACAACATCTATCGATTTGAAGTTCCAGTCTGTTTAATTTACTGTCTTCAAAAATTACCTAAGAGACAGAAAAATTCACTTTCCGCTTCTTAAGCAACCTCTCAACCAAAAAACCCATCCAAGCTGGAGTCCCTCTAGGTTCTATGTTCCCCCCATGCTATACTATTCGTCATTTATGATATTATGCGATTTTCGGACTGGCGTCCAACTCGTGCTCTTCGCCGGGATACCGTTTTGTTCCGAGACGGAAGTAACTTTCGTGCAGTTACCCTTCCGTATCTAGAGAGCCATCGATGAGCTGACACAATGGGACAAACGGGAAAATAGAGGTCAATCCCAAATAGTCGGCCGCTGTACTGTTCAATTGCTGTAAAAGAAGAAGATAGCAGTTGTTACCTACAACTGCTCCAATTTCAGCACGCCTGATGTATCTATTCTTTGTATATACATTTACAAATATTTAGGCCCTGCGCTTGATGAGCACCCACATTTTAAGGATCACATCAACTGTGTTAGGGAAAACAGTCAAATATATCTATCACGCTTATAGGTAAAAACAGTAAATGAATTTAAGCAATGAGTGTACGTTGAATAAACTTTGTATAAGGCCTGTGATGATGTAAACGTGCTCCTATACGCATTGCTCGTACCACCTTTACTGTACTTTAAATTCTATAAAACAGCTTCTACAGGACAGCAATTGGCGCACCCTGGTGTATCAGGAACTCACTTAATAAAGACTTGGAACTCCCTAAGATCGCAAAAGTTATGAAAGATATGTCGACGAAATTTTTCGACATAGCCTTAAATTACCCACACCCACTACTATTTTCAGCTGTCTCTTATGAGGGACCTCCCGCCCCATCATCTCGCTGGAAGGCTACGAAACGCTATGTCCGATCCGCTTGACGCTCTCACTGTCTAAGTCAAAAGGCATATATAAATAAATAACACGTTTGAGGACTAGGAGTAGGGATTCCCCATCGTTACGATCTTTAATGGTCGAAGATCCGATGCGCCTCTCGTACCTCCCATTCCGGCTTTCTGTCCGAGGGCCTGGCCCGTGTCGAAGCCCTTTCGTGACTTTCTATATTGCGGTGCCCGATCTTGAGACATCTATAGGGCAGTCACGCGCCGATACAATCTTCATGCTTTTCAGGTTGAGTTCGAGGAAAGCGCCAAAGCCTTTGGGCTAACGGCAGTGTAGTATCTAGCTTCAAGGGGGTTTTAGTTCGTGCGAGCCGGATACATCCCGTGTGCCCGAGCGGGCGGAGACTCCTTCTTTTTCACACGAAAAAGAAAGTAAATTACTGGCACATTAAAGAAGGGCCAAATTTTAAACACCCGAAACCAATGAGTTTGCATGAAAAGATTTGTGGATCGCACCGAAGCGAGAGAGATGTGTAAAGATCGTATCATGTGGAGATCTGTGGACTCAGAATACCCTTCTAGGAAATAGGCGTGATTATATAATAAACAATACTAATTAATGGACTTACGTGGCAACGCAGTGAGCCGCTGTAATCACCCATCTGTCCGATATCAAGGCGCCGCCGCAGGCCAACTTCTTGCTTAGAAATGAAGACTTTATGATGGCTGCCTGCCAGGGATGGGAACCGAATCCAGTACTGTGACCACCAACAATACGATTCGACCTTGTGAAGTGTTCCCCACAACCTGGAATTTTTGAGATGGTAACTGTGATTACGGTAGTGAACTAAATTTTTTTTCTTACAGTCACGTACAAGAAATATCAATAGTATTTAATTCAAAGTTAATGTATACAAGGGTATTCTGTTCTGTTTGCCTTCAACAATAAGCTTGCCTCTTACCATGCTGCTATGGTAATAATTTCTTGAATGTAGATGACAAATAATTATGTGAAATATGACATTCATGGATGTGTATACTTATTTATTAAAAGTTTTATTGTATTATCAATCCAATAAACAACGCTTCTTGAGCTTGGCTCATGTGCTTAAGCTAAACATGTAACATATTATCTACCTATTAATATTAAACACATATTGTGTATGACGACATATGTCACACCGATGAGTAATTATAGCAAAACATTTTAACTTTTACTCTATTTTTAAAATAAAACTTGAAGTAGACAATCATTATACTGTTATTTATCTAATCCATTATAGATAAGAACGATTGGATAACAAAGTTATTATACAAATATTAAAAAGCCACCCCAATATTACAAATATATAAATTTTAAAGCAATGTAATAAATACCGACGAGAATCTAAAAATTGAGGATATGAAAGTAGCTCAAGTTTAGCACATTTTATACATTTTTAGTGCTATAAGAAAAGAGAATAAACAGTTTGGTGCATGTGATTATGAAACGCGGTGCTGTAGAGAAAAAGCGAATATAGAGAAAGGTCTATTGTACAAAGTAACTCAAGTATAAGTCCAATTACGAACCGGAATAAACCTATGAATATCTGGTAATTTGTAATTTATGCTCGAATAATTGGTATCTTTTTTTTTTAATTGCTCTGTGCAAGAAACGTTATAAAGTTATAGAAATAATTAAATTGGTTATCCTGTTTTAAGGTAAATAAAAGAATTGTATTTAATTACAGAAGCCAGATAAATTGGTAAACTGGTAAATGGAACGAGTTGAAGTGAAGAATTACAATTCGTATTTGATTATGGGAGTCGACCGTTAATTTGAAATAGGCATTTATCATATGACGAGATGACGTCATTTCTTGCAAGAGACTGTCGGGACAATATATGCCATAATAACAGTAAAAATATTGTATGCATTAATGAAGTGATAGATACAATTGATATATACGAAAAAAATGTACTAATATGTTTCTTTTTACCTGAGTTCCTTTGCCTCTACCGACTTTAATCAAAATCTACTGAAAAGAAAAAAAATCACATCATCAACCATAGACTAATCTACTTAACCCTGTACCCTCGGTTTTCTCACCCGGATAACTCGGTTTCTGCTTATCATTTATGACCGGCACATAATCAGTGTCACCGCCCTGGTTATTCTGGTCACTATTCGCGTAGTCCGGCACGAAATAGTCCGGTTTCGAAGTGGTTTCGTGGTACGACGGTTTCACTTGAAAATAGTTAGGTTCGTTCCATGTGGGTTTGGGGCGGTCGGGCTTGGGCCTGACCGGCCTGAGGTTCTCTGTGTATATTAGGACCGGTTCGTCGTATTGGTTCGTGTTGGTCGCTTGGTAGTCAATGTTTTCGTGTGGGAACGAACCTATCAGTTCGATAAGGTCACCTGTAGTAAAATATGTGATTAGATTATAGGTATCCAGTGTTGTAATATGGGAAGTGTTTAGTGTAAAATGCAAGAAATATTATTAAGTTCAATAAATATTCAATTTTATATAAAAATGTTTTACAATCTAAGAATTTATCGTTTTTTTTTTCTTCTTGGTTGTCTACTACTTTTCTCTTTATTGTCTTTATTATGTAGGTATTAAAGTTGCTATAATGATTAATTAAATTATAATTAATATTTGCTAACGTAACGAAATGCATAATAATTAAACGCTTGCAGCAATACGCAGAATGCAACCCCACCTACCTCTCTACCTCAAACCAACCCTCTAACTTGCTCTACCATTAGGAACCCTCATACAAGGGATTGCATAATGATACGAGAGGATTGACAGATATCGAACAGCTACAACGGTGTTAAAATGTTTATTGATATTGACTGCTGAAATAATTAGTTTAGTAGAAACAGTATAAATGTATATTAATTATAATTAATATACATTTATACTGTTTCTATCTACGTTACGTACTATCAAAGCACATCATCAGGAAAATCGTCTCATAATCACATTCATCAGCGTTTATAACGTCCTAAATCGCTATCAGATGCTCAATCCCAAATGGAAATGCTTTGTAGTGTATTGGGTGACAGAAGCTCATCATCAATCACAGACAGTCCACAAATACATATGCTTGTTAATAGTCAGAAAGTAATCAACACCAAATTGTTACTCAAATTTACACAGGCAAGCGTCCACTTGTTTTAAATCCGAGGTTGATGACTTATCTGCTGGTCATTTAATATTCCTGGCAAGCTGATGTATGTGATCGACTTATATCACCCGATTGACTTAAATCTCCTCATGCAGTGCTTTTTACACCAAACGTACATGGAAATTATACACTAATTACGTTGATAGTAAATATACATTAAAATATTAACATGCGCTTAGATGTTCGATATATGTCAATTCTGTGTCTTGAATCCGTATTCAATTTGTTGGTTGAGTATTGTCAGTGGAAGAACAGATTCGAGTGTCAGCGATGGGTCGTATGATTCATGTTATAGGAAAGTGTATAATTACTAATTCCCGCAAAGTAACAATTTACATAATAAAATGTATAATTACTGTTCGCTTTTTACTAAGACATATTTACAAGTGTACTTATAATTTTAAATGTTTGCAAATTAATTGAATTACATTTACTTAATTATTAGCAAGTGCTTAATAGTTACGTAATTATTCACGTCATCATCTTCATGCATTCTAAGCATATACATTTCTAATGCACTGGTCTCACTTCCATATCTTATTTACTGTCCCCAATTTTCACTGTTTTGCATAAGCTCGGTTACGGGAATTACATTTTGAATGGCCGAATGCGCTTGCGCGGAACTGTCTTTGCCCTTCACAGCAAATAGCAGGGCTCCATGCACTTTGTCGAGTTTACTGGTCTTTATATATCTGTTTCATGTTTTACTTATCAATTATTTAGGACTACTGCTGAGATATATTCTGCCAATATTCTTTTATTTAAACATAGATATGGGGGTTGGTATATGGTATAACCCACCACGTCTACTAATGCTAGGTGGAAATTCAGAATCTGTAGGTTCAAAATGTTCACTAGTGCAAGGAGCGAGTGTTTGAAGTACCTAAAATTTTTTAGGCACTTAGGGAGAAAAATCTTAATGCGGTATTAAAAATAACGTCACGTCACGACACGTTCGTCCGTCAAATTCGCCCGTCACGCCATCACAAAGCTCTTAGATTATTTTGAATGTAAAACGTATACTTATTATGGCTACCACAAATCTATGATCACGAACGTCTATGATAATAGTAATGATTGTATAATAATCATTGAATTGAACAACTATTGAATCATGTGATTTTAAAACAACACAAACACCACATTTATTAAAATCATGTTTTGAAAGTATCTTGCCCTTTAGGGCTGTTAAGATACTTTGCAATAAAAACCACACACGTCCTTTGACGTTTCATACTAAAAATGAATCGTAATTTTTCCGTTTAGCTTTGAATCAACACATGTTCAACCAGTATGTTGTTTCTTAACGTTTCGCTATGGAAAAAAAAAACTAGGCAAAGAAAGAAGTTCCAACTGAAAAAAAAATCTTGTGATATCAATAGCCTACATGCAAAATATACATTTGGCCAAAATTCCAGTACAAAAGGTTTTGTATTTGAGACAACTCGAATTCCAAATTTTTGAAGTGAAACTTCTATAGAATCGTTGTGATTTTAAACCGGATGCAACGGAAAAAACGACAGGTAAGAGACACAAATACAAAAATGTGTAGGACAGAGCGAGAGAGAAATGTCAATGTGTATGTATATTGCACACTGTTTAATACTTGGTTGCATTTGAGCATTTAACGTGTGTTAGTATATGTGAAAAGTACGTGAGCTAATACTACTGTACACTGTATGCGGCTGCGTATTACAGCTTTTTAGTAAGAAGTTAGCGTGGTGTGTTATTATTTAACAGTGTTTGTGAGTATTTTTATATCTTGTTGTGCTAAATAATTGGTTTTATAAGATGCCGAAAACTAATGCCCAAATGTGTCGTCATTTTATTCATGACGTAAGTCAAGAAAAAGCCATATTCTATATGTATCATTAAGGTATTGTTGCTAAGGGTCCTAATAAATTATGCTCCTTTATCGACGGTTATACACAAGAACACAGATCTGGCTTCGAAGAATTGCATATAATTGCACGACAGCGGTTCACTTAACGTGGTTGTGAACAATCCTTACACTCTGGTGGATGTGACTGTCTGGAATTTCCTGAGGATGTGCCTAGTTGGCATGAAACGTACGTAGAAATTATCATTGTAACGATTAGCGGACTAAGATGATTACAAAAAATAAAATTAACACTTGTTTAGGTGTTCGATATCTGTCAATCCTTTCGAATCAATATTCAATCCTTTGGATAGAGATTCGTAGTGGAGAGGCAGATTCGAGGGTCAGCGGTGGGTTGCATGCTGCATGTTTATGCATGTCGCAGGCAAGCGTCTACTATGGATTTCCGCGAATTAACACCTCACACAATACAAGAATTGCATATATTTACCGATTCTTCTACCGGACTAAACCGCAATAGCACAATAATAAGAATGCTTCTATTTTCTACAGATAAGTAAATATATAACAAAAAGTTGTATTACATTTCCTTGTAACACGGGACTTTGGAACGGCAAAAATGCTGTTAAAACTTTGCGATTGTATATATGCATAGAATGAGTGTGCGGACTTAATATTGCTGTCTACTCAAACTGACATTGATTGTTATGGTTGTAAGTAAAATGATACTTAATTCCAAGTGGTGGGCGGCATTTCATACAAAATATATAAGTATAGTTGGAAACTGCAGGCAGAAAGTGAAAGCCATCAAGTACATTTCCAAGTATCAAAATTATACCAATTCGAATTGTGTTCAACAAGTCTGGTCGTGACCTCGTATGTGACCACATTGAAGAGCACCAGAATCAAACTTTTTACAGAGAAATTTTCGATTGGCCAACTACTATCAGTGAAGTTGAACCAGAAGAAGTGTAAACTACAAAAAAAAATCGCTTAGAAATTTAATCCAAAAATGTTATTTTTAATACGAGCGTTTCTAATTTTTACTATGGAGTCAATTCGTGTAACAACACACGTCACTTATGCTTTTAAAACAACACATCTCCCTATTGTTTTCAGTCGATTTCCTTTCATTGATATTTTTGTCTGTGGATGTATCCAGTGTCTTCCCATTACCAGGTAAATGGTAATTTTTGGATATGCGTGAAAAATTACAACAGTGGTGCACATGACGAAGTTAAAAGGAAAACTGGCATAGCTGAGTTGGCGGCCGATTTATAATCGTTAGGGGGCGCTGTAGAAATTCTGGTATAAAAATAGACACCAATCGCAATTTCAATTCTGGCCTGTCAATTTGTTTATGCAATTTTAAAATGTGTGAGGGTAGATTTAGAAATGTTCAAGAAAAATAATTAAATACAAGAAATAAAAATAAACTGTTTTTACATGTTAGTCTATATCATATAAAGCCACGAACTCATTTGTGTGCTCATATATGTTCAATAATGCCACTGTTTAAATATTTTCTATTTATACACAAATTTTTAAATCATTATTAAAGAATAATTTGATATAAAAGTGTTTTATAAATTTCAAATTTTTTTGAATTAAAAATAGATTAATTTGAGGACAAATATCTATGCACGTAGCCAGTTCGAATTCTCGTTGGATTGTTTTTAATGTTATAATTTTATATTGGATTATGTTAGTATATAATTAAGATTAGGAGAAAGCTGTCTTTAAAATCCTCACTCATTCTTCTTTAGGGGGAACTACCTTCCAAAAGAGTGCAGGTAAATTCGAAATATAATGACGCATTTCAAGCGTTTTAGGATATATTTGATGTTGAATAAACCGCGAGACATAGTTAAAAATATCCTACTCAAATTATAATCAAAACTTAAATAAAAAGGCTTAAATTATCTATATTATTAACATTTTAAAATCTTCTTGCTTTTACGTTAAGACAGGCTTTTATATTTTTGGTATTAGAATAATTCAAGACTGCTTCATCACTAAAGTTTTTATAACTTTATTATAATGTCATCGTATTTAATGACGAAGCGAGCGTTTTTCATTTAATATTTATATGCAAGAATATAAATAAAAACGGTGTAAAGTGCATGCAATTTGCAAAAATACCATTTATTTAAAATCATCAACAAACGGCACCGTGTCCAGTGGTCCCACGCCGACACGTTAAGTACTTCGTAAATGACGGTCCGGGAAGAAATCATTTAATATCATTTAAATATTATAATATAGTAAATATGGAAATAAAATAAATATAAAATATACATATAATTTTTTTCCTAAAATTATACATCGCAAACGTCATAAGGATTTCGATGTAAATTAGTACTTTGATAAAGTATTTTTTTTTCAAGTTTCATATAAAGGTATCTTTCTTCAAGAATACAACATTTTTTTTTCTGTGCGCTGTTTTATTCAGGTCGATTTCATAGAATTTTCAGCTGATCGTATTGTTGCTATGCTCTACTATTTCCGCAACAAAAGACGCTACATAGCATAGACTGCACAACACTACTTGCATAACATATGTGCAATATGCATCTAAATATTTATTGGGAATGAACTCAAGTAAGTATTCCCGTGGGAAGTTTTCGTCTACCCGCTCGACAGACGCCGAGACGAGCTCGGTTGTCCTGGTACGACGTACAACAGGAAATCGGATAATTCTCCGTTAACCTTCCGAGCGGCCGGCCGTACAGAGCGGTCGGGAAGTTTCACTTGTACACGTGCTGTACCAAAGTCACGGCTCAGTAGTTACACTTTCTCTGTATCACGGATCCGTTTGAGCCATTAAAGCAATTGTGGAGATAGCGACACTCGAGCTGAGCCGACTTCGACTCGAGCGCAGCTGTGTCGTGTGTCGGCGGAGTGAAGGATGGTTGTACGTTTTTCAGTTCTGCGTGAAAGTCGGACACAATAGATTAAGTTTGTCCAAACTGTGGACAAAATTAGCATAGGAATGTCGCGACGTTTATCGAAAACCGTTTTTAGGGTTCCGTACCCAAAAAGGGTCAATGGGACTCGTTGCTAAGGCTCCGTTGTCTATCCGTTCGTCCGTTGCTGGGCTGTGTCTTTCGAATCGTCACAGATAGACACTTTTGACTTTCACAGAGTTTGTATTACTATGGCCGCTATAAAGACAACTAATAAAAAATGGTCAAGTGTGAATATACTAGCGCCAATTTTCGGTTAATTATTTGAAAATAATATGTAGTGTTAAATATTGGTACGACGAGGTGGTACAAAACTCTTTTTGCGCGAGTGCAGTCGCACTTGACTGGTTTCTATTCAGAACTAAAAATGCAAGTATACCTTTGAAAGTGGAGACCATGAAAGGTATACTTGAATTTCTTGAATGGAGACAAATACTGAGTAATAATAATAATATAAACTCACGCCTTTTTCCCAGAAGGGTAGACAGAGACTATAGATTTCCACGTGGTACGATCTCTGCATATCTCTCTCGCCTCACTGACATCTATCAATCTTTTCATGCGAGCTCGTCGGTTTCGAGCGCTTAAAATTTGGCCCTTTTTTAATATGCCACCAGTAAGGTCTGATAGGATTTTGTAGGGCGACCCTTTCCGACGTTTCCATCACGGTACTGGGTAATTAGGTACAGCCTATATTGTGAATAGTGCCTGTTGATTGATGTAGGGATTTGTTTGAGAACAATATATTAACTATGTGTTTGTACATACATATACATTTAAAAAATTTGGAAAATCCAAAAGTGCACGCCTCATAGCGGTTATCCATTTTTACTAAAGAAAAGTGTGTGTCAGCTCCGACGAACGACTGGAGCTCACTCTTTATGAATGATTACAAATTACTTGGTATGCATTGTTCAATACTCTACATTCTATATATTAACAAAAATTTATACCATAATCGTAATTTTTTTTTAAATTTAAATAAATTAAAAAAAAATACTTACCGTGGTGTCAAAATTTTACTTATACATTGAGAATAAAAAAGACAGTCACGCTTCGGGTTTCTTATGTTTTCTAGATTAAGATTTAATTTAAAAAAAAATTTTACGAAAAGACTCGTCAAAATTTTGTTTATTAAATATCAATTAAACTACACCGAATTAGACAGTGAAATTCAATAGGCTTCTATTCAGATGCATACTAAAGCGAATGAAAAAAAAAAAAAACACTCGATTAGTGACGTATTTCATTCGTTATCGTGACCACATACAGGATCCGCACACACAGACACACGGACGTCCACGAAAAACATTTTTAAAACAGTTTTTAAAATATGTTCTATAACAAAATGTGTTTTGAAGATATTACAGATATTAAAATCAGTGATCATTCCTGCCGTTTGAGTGCATACATTATTTTACAAGTGCAACATATAACAAATAAAGACATTTAAAGTTCAAAAAATCACTCGTTTTTCGTAAGGCGAGAGTAGAGCACTACCTCATACGCTCCGCTTATGAGGCGTGCAATAAGTATTTGATTTCTGTTCGAATAAGTGAAGGATTTGATAGCACTCACTGTCACACAGGACGTGTGTGTGTTTACAACAACAAATGCAAGTATGTGTTAGATGTGTGGATGTCTAATAACATGTATTTGTGTGTGTTCTGTCAGTTATAATAAAAATTATTACAATAGTGTGAAAACATCGCTACACGAGCGTGTTGATGATCGAGTTGAATATTATTAATATGAGCTTTTATATAGTAAAAGCTCATATTAATCACGAGAATGTTACAATATCCGCAGACCCTATAGGACTTATATAGGTTTTAAATATGTAAATCCTAAGAAAAAAGACCTAGAGACGCCTAACTACTTTACTGCATAATTTATCTCCAATATAAGAGACACACTTTTGTTAAAATTTCATTACATTTTACATGGCATATTTGCAAAGTAATTTTATGCAATTAAAATACCGTAGCTGTACCGTATGACAAAACGAAACTTGTACTTGAAGAGTTAATTACAATTTTTATATTTTGCAAATGGATAGTTTCTGATGGCAACTTGTCCAAATACAATTTCTATATTCTTTTACGCATCCGACAAATTAACTAATATTTTTATTGTTAATTTTAAAAATAAATTTAAAGGCGGCAATCACGTTAAATTGAAAACAACTTCTGAAAATGTTAAAAATTTAATTTGGTGGAGACAAATAAATTTTCAATTATATTTTCAATAAAATGAAATACAAATGTATTCAATTTAACAATTTAACGCATTAAAAAGGAAATATTTAAGCGTTTACCACACTATTGCTATTATATTAATAATATATGATATTTATAAAAGGGTAAATAGAGTATTACCTTAGACATACATACAGAATAATAAACTGGCATAGAGAAACACAACTTTTGAAGTATATAAGACCAAATGTAATGTACAAAATCATGGTATAACTGATAGATAATAAGCTGATCTATTAAGATGATCAATGCTATGAACTTATCTATGGATGTATCAAAGTGTAGTTGCGCTCTTACTCAGAAAATATTACGCGAAATTCGCTATGTACGGTGCCGGAAATATGTGTGTGGTCGTAGCTTAAGAAGATCTCAAGTAATCAGCGCGTGAAGCTCTTAGAGAGAGTGTACTCACCGGCGCATTGTTAATGTTTCATAACTGGCGCAATGTCGCGCATGCGTCTTACGAAATTCGCGTTTCTTTAGCGAACCCACTAGACGTGGCGTGACGTGACGACACTGTGACGTGACACGGTGTTCGGACTTGAACACAGCACAATGACGTCAATGTGAAAATTGCTCAATTCACTCGACATATAGAGTGTCATATTGTCAAAATATGACACCGTTTTACGGAGAGAAGAGGGCGCGTTGAAAACTCTTTTATAAGTGAAACGTCCGGGGTAAATTCAGCACAGTATCGAAATAAACGTCACGTTTGCCCGTCAAATAATCCCGTCACGGCAACAGATGTGTATGTATGAATTAATGTATGTGCTACACGAGAACACCAATTCCGGTAGATATACTGCTTAGAACAACTGCTGTAGGAAAGTCAGTTTGATGATTTAAACGTCAAGGGCATGTCTAAGAGAAACCGATAAATTAGCAACACCAAACCCGTGTATGTCAACGACATTTGTGAACACAGTTTTGATTAAAATAATGACGCAAGCGCACTTGCTATCTGGCATACTTAACTGCTGTTCATTGAAGATCCTTAATTACAGAATTATATGTTCTTTTACTGAATGAGATATGTATCTGTTTCTGTATGTACGATGAAAAGGCACTAAAAAGGCTCTACCGCTGAAATATACACACAAGCGGTCAATTTTTACCACCAGAGACGCTGCGGCAGATGTCGCGACCGGGATCGATACCGTGATTGGAAGACAGATCTTACGATATGAATGAATTACACAATGCGTTCTATGTCCATACGGGCGGAGCCGGTGTGCCCAGCTAGTTAACGCTAATAAAATAGTTATCTATAGGCATGTTAGAGGTTTACGTATGGATTCGTCGTGTCCTAATTCTGGCTACATTTCTAATATTTCGAAATTGAAATAATAAATCCGGAAAAGTCTTAAAGGGATTATAGAATTCACAGATCCAAAACCGAAATTAAGTTACAATTAGCTACTAAAGGATTTTTTTCTTTAAAAAAAAGAAATTAGAATACCGATACAATTAAATAGAATTTTATTTAATGTATTGATTTTATGTAATAGATTACATTAAAAATTTTATTTAACTAAAATAAGTTGATAATTATTTCGTTATGCCGAAGTGTGGAATTGTAAAAGCACTATAGAATAGTTACGTGACTATTTTTCATATTTATTGATTTGATAAGTGGCATACACACAAATAAATTGAAATTATCTTTATGGATAATTATTGTATTATTTCAACAACTGATTATAAAGCTAAGCTCAACTCAACAATAAAGAAAAACTCAAAATAAAATATTCTTAACTTTGTATTTGACAAATAATTATTAATTAATATTACTGATTATATAAACATATACTTTTCGTTATCAAGTACGTAAAAATGAGAAATTTTATAGGTAATAAAACAAATTTCCCATTTATTTTGAAAATTACCATCCTAATTATTATTCGTTTTTTAATTAACTCTAGCAAGCCAAGCTGTTGGGTACATAACTTAATAATTTTAAGTAATTTTACATAAACAATAACACGAAAATGTCATTTGCGTGAAGCGTTCAATTGTTATTAGCTGTACGTCTACTGGGAATTGGGGATTTTCTAAAATTTTCCTTTTTCATAATTGACTACAAATTTATTCAATGTTTCAATTACTTTTACTACTCAATTAAACATTTTCACATAAGTGTAATTCAATTTATTGCAATTTATGTACATTTAATCTATTCATGAATTATTTGACCCTTTTTCAATAAGCCACCAACTCGATCTGCATAGGATCTTCTAGGTTGACCCTTGCCGACCCTTCCATTATACACGTTTGCTCTATAGATTTGTTTTGTCGGATTCTTAATAATTATAATTTAGAATACTTTTCGATTTTAATGAGTGACTCATGACTTGATGAGTGCCATTAGTCAATCGCTCGATAAATAGTGAGTTATGACGTCACATGGTCATTAAACACTATCAAAGCGTGACGTCATTAAGTGATCAAATGTCAAATTTAACCACACGTCCAGCATCGGCCAGGTCCGTACCGCTTCTCGGTGGTAGTTCTCGAAAGAAGATTTGGAATGCGAAATTGTCCGATTATCTAAAAGAGCGACTGCCCTTCGTTTCACAGGGCGGAGAGCTGTGAACCATGGCTCAGCGGTTAAGCGCAGCGGCTTCGGTTGGGTTCGATCCTCATCACACGAGTATGTAACTCGAATCGAATTAAACAGCTCGACGTGTGATTCGGGGATCGTGTTACAAGCCTTCGGTATGTTGTCTGTCGTGTTAAACGGTGAGAACGGCTGTCGGCTTCCTCCCCGCTGCGCCAGCGCGGGTGGGGGGTAAGCTCCCTCAATTGAAATGAACAGATTGTGGGAGTAGCGGCTGATGGCGCGGAAAAAGTTTTACCTTCCTCGATAAATTCAGCGGGAGTGAACTCAGTCACAATTACCGATGTCGATAATAATACTTCCGGAAATATACACAGCACCGTCCGGTCCCAAACTAAGCAACGAGGTTTGTACTATGGCCAGACGGATAGTTTATGAAATACATATGTACTTTTTTTATATATAATTATACACACATAATACATAGAAACGCTCGGATCTTAAATAAAAAATAATTTTGGATTGAATAAATATTTGTCTTGTGCGGGAATCAAACCCAATCCCGCAGCGCAACACGGTCACTATCAACTGCATCAAACACGCAGCCAATAATTGGATAGACATGACAACTGAAATACTTTAAAATGACTATAGATCATATTAGGCGTGTGAACTGGCAATAACGTGAAGTCGTAAAAAGTACGATGAACGCCTTAATGGCTCTACTGAAGAATTGAGAACCTCCTCGTTTTTGAAGTCGGTTTAAACCGACATCAGTTTATCGGCAACCACGACAATACGTATTCAGCTCCGTTATATGCTTTTTTATTCAAGTGGCCTTATCTGTGCTCTGTGTCATGTAGTACCGTGTGTTGTTAAGAATCAACAGTATATCAACTATGTAATCATCTTGAAATTCTACGAGATGGCGCTATAAGCAATATTTAGAAAAAAAATCTCATTTTCCCAAAGGAGACATATATATTGATAAAATTAAAATTTAAAACTATATTGAATAAAACAATATATAACGAAATAACTAGGGCATTTTTTGAAAACCTATTATAAAATGTATGGGTTTCTGTAATTTACGTTATGATTAATAATGAAAAGTTGCAATGAAAACGTTTTATATAAATATTATATGGAACATGTGGAAGTAAATAACCCGTTTTAGTAGCAACGACATAAAAATAAATTGTCTCTTTTAATTATTTATTATTTTTAATTAATTGTATGTATTGTTTTTTTACTGACCAAGTAAATAATGCAAAACGTATTAATTACAGTTGTTATATTTGTTGTTATAGTTATAAATAAGCAGACGTTCCTTTTCGAGTGACAAACGAACTAACATGAGGTAGAAACGACTAATCGATTAAGATCTATTGAATTATGCACTTACTTGCATTATGCATTACCGTAATGACGTGGAGTCGTTTATTATTATAGTAAATTAACACGTATTTGGAAAATGTATTAATTACGAGGTGAGCGAGACAAATAGAAGCCTTCGTGATTAGAAAGATTTGCATAGGAGTTATTCACATTTTATGACACAGAACGAAAATGTACACAAGTTATGTTTCTTTCGAAGATAAAATATTTTATAATTTACAAAATGTAACATTTTTTTTTTTTTAAATCCTCATACAAACTTGATACAGTTTTAAGCTATCGCTTTTTTTTTCAATTTTCTAATTATAATTAAAAAAATCAATTTTAAAGGGAAATAATCCGTTTACACAATACATCTATCATAAATATATATAAATTATTTTTTATGACTATCAGTAACTATGTTTCATTTGTAATATACTGTTATATCTGCACATTGTTATAACAAATAGAATAGTATCTACATTGAGACATAAAGACAGTTATTTGTTAATGCAAATCACACTCAGTTTTGTTTGAGGCTTACTTAATTACAAATGAAAAACAAACACAGAAAAGGGAATATTAAAAATAATCACACATCTCGTGCATTACACGATCTTGGGGTACAAAGAAAATGAACTCAGTAGCAAAAGAATAAAAACAGAAATCAATAATAAGTTGCTTCTAATTTAAATAAGGTGAAATTATTTTTTCTTAATACCCAAAAATAATCTGAAAATATGAAAAAATTATGTTTTTAGTTATAATAATTAATAACAGCACTACCGTTTGCGTTCGACGCAAGTCGTAAGTTGTCTAAAGGTCGATTTAAAAAAAAATTATAATTCAGAAAATTTCCATTTTTTTCCAAAAATGAAAAATACAAGTAATCCAGATGTAGTTTAAGTATTTAAACGTTTTTAAATTAAAAGGTTTAATTATAAAAAAGGTTTAAAGGTTTAAAAACCGAGTCTCTATTGAGGCAATAAAAAAAATTAATATTTAAAACTAATAAAAAAATGGAGATCTACTCACTAGCGTTATGAACTACCGGAGCTATCTCGCTGGGCCTCTCGGTGGTGTCCCTGTCCACGCAGCAGGCCCAGATCATGCCTCCGGAGCAGAGGTCCAAGGGCTTGCCTCCCGCTAGGACGCAGGTGATGCTGAGGCCGCAGGCGTACCTCGCCCCTCGATACCTACACGTCTGTGGTATCACTGGAACGAGAGAAAAGCTACCTATGAAACTGGAATAAGAATTGACTGAGCATCAAAAAAGTAGTAAAATAATGTAAAAAAAAAGGAAAATATATACCTACAGTGTAATTTTGAATTGTGCAACGATTCTATACAGATAATTCACAATTATTTTTTAATTGCTTGAGTTTTTATTTTATCATTCTCGGGGAAATAATTTGAATTAAGAAATCTGTTCAAATTTCAACTAAAATTTACCTAAAACCTTAATTGATATCTAAATCTCAATTTAACAGTTGAATCGATTTAAGATCCACCAATGAAATATACTGCGAGGCATATAAACCTATGCATGGCTTATATGCCTCGCATATAAACCATTAAAATGAAAACAAAATTGCATGAAGGACTTAAATTTATTTTGCTAGGCCAGTTGCCCTTTGGTGATAATCGAACACAAGACCTCGCACGTTAAAAGAAAATGTTTTGGCCGTTGGGCCACAGATATCTGTAACTTAAAATCAAGTTGCAACAATTTTGTGCCTCGATCGTAATATAACATAAAAACACTCGTCCAAAAGCAAATATCTTATCCGGTAGGTTACAGATGTTGTTAACATAAAAAATCAAACACATGCATGTTACTCTTTAACCATAAATTGTAGTCAAAGAATAACAGGCATGTAAGTAGGTTTTATGTCAAAGATGTCAATTTAACGATTATGAACCATGATCGGGCACAAAACCTCTCATGACAAAGCATTCACTTTGCTGGCTAGAATACAGGTATCGTTGATATAAAATTGACTTCCATGCGTGTTATGCCTCAACCACAATCGAGCACAAAACCTCTCATGACAAAGCATGCACTTTGCTGGCTAGTATACAGGTATCTTTGATATAAAATTGACTTCCATGCGTGTTATGCCTCAACCACAATCGAGCACAAAACCTCTCATGACAAAGCATGCACTTTGCTGGCTAGTATACAGGTATCTTTGATATAAAATTGACTTCCACGCATGTTATGCCTCAACCACAATCGAGCACATAACCTCTCATGACAAAGCATGCACTTTGCTGGCTAGTATACAGGTATCTTTGATATAAAATTGACTTCCATGCGTGTTATGCCTCAACCACAATCGAGCACAAAACCTCTCGTGACAAAGCATGCACTTTGCTGGCTAGTATACAGGTATCTTTGATATAAAATTGACTTCCATGCGTGTTATGCCTCAACCACAATCGAGCACAAAACCTCTCATGACAAAGCATGCACTTTGCTGGCTAGTATACAGGTATCTTTGATATAAAATTGACTTCCATGCGTGTTATGCCTCAACCATAATCGAGCACGAAACCTCTCATGACAAAGCATGCACTTTGCTGGCTAGTATACAGGTATCTTTGATATAAAATTGACTTCCATGCGTGTTATGCCTCAACCACAATCGAGCACAAAACCTCTCATGACAAAGCATGCACTTTGCTGGCTAGTATACAGGTATCTTTGATATAAAATTGACTTCCATGCGTGTTATGCCTCAACCATAATCGAGCACAAAACTTCTCATTACAAAGCATGCACTTTGCTGGCTAGGATACTTGTATCTTTGATATAAAATTGACTTCCATGCATGTTATGCCTCAACCATAATCGAGCACAAAACCTCTCATGACAAAGCATGCTCTTTGCTGGCTAGGATACAGGTATCTTTGATATAAAATTGACTTCCATGCATGTTATGCCTCAACCACAATCGAGCACAAAACCTCTCATGACAAAGCATGCTCTTTGCTGGCTAGGATACAGGTATCTTTGATATAAAATTGACTTCCATGCATGTTATGCCTCAACCACAATCGAGCACATAACCTCTCATGACAAAGCATGCACTTTGCTGGCTAGTATACAGGTATCTTTGATATAAAATTGACTTCCATGCGTGTTATGCCTCAACCATAATCGAGCACAAAACTTCTCATTACAAAGCATGCACTTTGCTGGCTAGGATACTTGTATCTTTGATATAAAATTGACTTCCATGCATGTTATGCCTCAACCATAATCGAGCACAAAACCTCTCATGACAAAGCATGCTCTTTGCTGGCTAGGATACAGGTATCTTTGATATAAAATTGACTTCCATGCATGTTATGCCTCAACCATAATCGAGCACAAAACCTCGCATGACAAAGCATGCTCTTTGCTGGCTAGGATACAAGTATCTTTGATTTAAAATTGCCTTCCATGCATGTTATGCCTCAACCACAATCGAGCACAAAACCTCGCATGACAAAGCATGCTCTTTGCTGGCTAGGATACAGGTATCTTTGATATAAAATTGACTTCCATGCATGTTATGCCTCAACCATAATCGAGCACAAAACCTCTCATGACAAAGCATGCTCTTTGCTGGCTAGGAAACTGGTATCTTTGATATAAAATTGACTTCCATGCATGTTGTGCCTCAACCATAATCGAGCACAAAACCTCTCATGACAAAGCATGCTCTTTGCTGGCTAGGATACAGGTATCTTTGATATAAAATTGACTTTCACGCATGTTGTGCCTCAACCATAATCGAGCACAAAACCTCTCATGACAAAGCATGCTCTTTGCTGGCTAGGATACAGGTATCTTTGATATGAAATTGACTTCCATGCATGTTGTGCCTCAACCATAATCGAGCACAAAACCTCTCATGACAAAGCATGCTCTTTGCTGGCTAGGATACAGGTATCTTTGATATAAAATTGACTTCCATGCATGTTATGCCTCAACCATAATCGAGCACAAAACCTCTCATGACAAAGCATGCTCTTTGCTGGCTAGGATACAGGTATCTTTGATATGAAATTGACTTCCATGCATGTTGTGCCTCAACCATAATCGAGCACAAAACCTCTCATGACAAAGCATGCACTTTGCTGGCTAGTATACAGGTATCGTTGATATAAAATTGACTTCCATGCATGTTGTGCCTCAACCATAATCGAGCACAAAACCTCTCACATGACAAAGCATGCTCTTTGCTGGCTAGGATACAGGTATCTTTGATATAAAATTGACTTCCACGCATGTTGTGCCTCAACCATAATCGAGCACAAAACCTCTCATGACAAAGCATGCTCTTTGCTGGCTAGGATACAGGTATCTTTGATATGAAATTGACTTCCATGCATGTTGTGCCTCAACCATAATCGAGCACAAAACCTCTCATGACAAAGCATGCTCTTTGCTGGCTAGGATACAGGTATCTTTGATATAAAATTGTCTTCCATGCATGTTGTGCCTCAACCATAATCGAGCACAAAACCTCTCATGACAAAGCATGCTCTTTGCTGGCTAGGATACAGGTATCTTTGATATAAAATTGTCTTTCATGCATGTTGTGCCTCAACCATAATCGAGCACAAAACCTCTCATGACAAAGCATGCTCTTTGCTGGCTAGGATACAGGTATCTTTGATATAAAATTGTCTTCCATGCATGTTGTGCCTCAACCATAATCGAGCACAAAACCTCTCATGACAAAGCATGCTCTTTGCTGGCTAGGATACAGGTATCTTTGATATAAAATTGTCTTCCATGCATGTTGTGCCTCAATCATAATCGAGCACAAAACCTCTCATGACAAAGCATGCTCTTTGCTGGCTAGGATACTTGTATCTTTGATATAAAATTGACTTCCATGCATGTTATGCCTCAACCATAATCAAGCACAAAACTTTTCAAGTCAAAGCAACCTTTGCTCGCTAGGCTATAGATATCGTTAACATAAAATCAATTGACATGCATTGTGACTTTTTTTATAGAAATTTTAAGTAGCACGCGGACTCCGGAGACTAGGTGATCACCGCCGCACATACACACCTGTAACACTAGAATCACTAGGGCGTTGGCGGCCTTTTAGAAAGGAACAGGCCATTTTATCGAAGACGTCTTTGTTCTAATTGATAGCGAATACCGCTGTTTGGTGAACAGTTTCAAAGTTTAGCTGTATGTAGCAGAAAATTGTGCGTGAAGCCTACGGTAGTAGAACACCGGCCATGGTTGAACCTCCCACATTAGGAGTAGGTTATTTGATAAGTTGAGATCACAGCTGTAATATTCGTATCGGTAGCTTTTATGTTTGTCTACAAACAACACATTTCTTTCGCATCCCAGGAAAGTGGATATTTGTTTATGTATTTTTTTTAATTGTAATTATGCATTTTTCATTGCATCTGCGGAGGGTTTGTATATTTTACGAGTGCGGAAGATTGACGGCCAAGTAATAAATTTCATTTTGACCCTAAACATACATTTCAGAACCGGGAGTTGTATGATAAATCCCCGAAGAACAAGGTATTAAATTTTTAAAAAGGAATATCGAAAAAGTGCTCTTTGGAAGTGTCTATTTGAAATTCGCAAATACTACTGGATTTTCATTGGTTTGTACTCAATTTCGTTATATGTATTATTGTTTCAAATTTTGAGTTATTGCTATTAAACTACTAAACTATCACTCAATTATCGCTTATTTTTGTAAAACGCAGTATTCAATTCAACCATCTATCCGTGTGTGCTTCATACACCGATATATTACAGAGAACGTTTAAAGCAAAAAGTTATAATCATATCACAACATATAAGTAATGGCTGGTGGCGATGCAAAAATGTATACCGAGTACCTTAGCTCAATAACTTGAATTTAACTGTATCTGAAAATAGTCCTCAAACTGGTGTCTGAAGCACTAACGGCGCTTTGTAATAAAAGAGATAACTTTTAAACCGTAAAATTAATCAGACAAACCGTAAGAGATGACCATACGTCACCTCCCAAACTTTCGTTTACCTTTACGATTTCCGGTTTTATATTTAGGTATAATTCGCTGAATATACATTGATTGGAAGTTTATTTTAAAAAATATATATATGATAAGGTTGTCAAAATTTAAGGTTTTTTTTTTTTATGGGAAATTCAAAGAAAATTATCTGGCTTGCATCATTCCGGAAATTTTATTCTGTAATTAGATAATAAACAAAAATAAATAAATAAATGAATAACAAAACGATAAGAGTCCATACATCACGTATGATTTGTAAATTAAAACTCAATCTTCATTAAACAGCGCGTATTAATACAAATGCGAAAAAATGCATGGACGAATCGTCATTTTCTCTCTCATATCTTCAAGATCGTCAAATAAAATAGTTGATGGTAAATCAGACAGGCCTATGGCGTGATATAACGGTATACTTCGCTAATTATTACAAAATGCCTCCTCCATCGTTTGTATGTATGTATGTTCGTTATTATCTCTATAGACTACAGTATGGATTTCATTGTATCTCCACCAATAGACGGATTGATTTACGAGCAAGGTTTAACGCTTTAGTAGCTAGGAATGAGGTAATAATTAGAGATTAATTTTATGATTTGTGAAGTAGCTAATAAGCTAGGTCAAAAATCACAAATAATGATATTTGTCTATTGATTCGGAAAAAAATGTTATTCCTGAGAGCTCCTATTTCGTATGTTGCGTGAAGAAATTGTTTAAAAATAATTATTAATTTTAAAACTGCTAATTAATAAAGGTACTAAGAGTTTAGCTTAAGTAGTCTTTTGTGTAACAAAATACGAATCCTCATCAAGTTAACTACAATTTATGTTTTGTACAATTTATGTTTTTTAACATAGTTAATACTGTAAGCTTATGTATGTATAAACATAAGCTTACAGTATTAACTATGTTAAACACAGCCCAGGACCTGCTTTTGACAGCAGAATAATCCATAAGGCTTGAGATAGATTTCAAGCCTTGTACAACATTACTTTAGTCTCTACAAGTGTTTTTCACACGCAAAAAAATCTCTATCTCATATCGTCTCATGATCTTTGCTAAAAAAGGAGGGTGAAAATAGAAGAAACTACTATCTTTAATATATAATCAATTTATAACTTAGTAATAAATTCTATTATAATTTCTAGTTAACACTTCGTTAATTTTATGCTCTGCAAAAGAAGATCGTCAAGGAGGTTTGAATACATATTGAATCTAGGAGCGCTACGCAGCGAACTAATACCTTAACTTACCACTACGCTCCTGAAGTCATTACAGGTAATCTCATCGTAGGCACTTAAGGCTACCCTTGAGAAACTGTAGCGAGTCAGAAAACCACTATAACACCGTGTAAACTACTATATCAGACTAGAGAAATCACCACCATCGTTCGGGTCTCGATAAAATCGAATACTTTTTTATAGTCCACACATAAGATAGACGCCGATAAAGGCCAATAATACTTCTCGAATGATTTGCGTGTGGATTTGTGGATCACAGCGTCGACGCCTGCGCGTGAGCAGGTTCGTGATAATCATCAGATGCCGCTTACATCCATAACGAACGGGATGTTTTTTAATCCGGCTCGGCGTGAATTCTTTACCATGGAAAACGCGCTCAAATCTCTGCTTTTCGCCTCGGCTGTTTCACCTTATAGAGTGACGGAATTGAGTAATAATAAATATGATTCATCAGAGTCACGTTGAATCATCAGATGATAAGAAGTTTCTTGTAGTTTGGAATCCTCAGCATCCCGTGTCTGCTCGAAGTTTGCATTGAAATTAATAAAAAGTAGTGACGTCAAGTATTTTTTGGTTTTTGTGGGTATATATATTCATAATGTACAGGTGTGTGTTGCCATAAATAATAATAAACAACGACACGATTGTTTCAAATTAATTTAATCTTGGAATTGATATTAATATTTTCGTCTATCGTAATTCCATATATTTATAAACAAAATTCAATTAGCACGAAACTTTTAAAAATGTTCTAGGTATAGGTTTTTTTATAAATCGTGCGAATTAAATTTCGTGCGACTCAATAACAAATATCTATTACTGAAATAATTTTATCAAAGATATATTTTACGATATATTTCAATTTTTCTAAAATATCAAAGCGTTCACATTGGTTGTACGGCCTATAATTTTTTCCGCATGCAAACAACATATTCACGTGTAAATCACGACAGTGTTCATAATTCACGCAACATCGCGCAACACGCGTCCGAGACGATCTAAGTGATCTATGGATCACGGTGAATGACCGATTCATTGATCGTTTCGCTGTCGTACGCAACGATCCATCATTAATTGTCTCATAAAAGCGTAGATCTAAGTTTTCACAAAACCTTTAATAATTTTTTTTCTATTTCGTAGTATAATAAAAAATATGAAAATTTAAATAATAATAACCTTTCTTTCGAAGACACGGTTGAAAAAAGAACGACAACTTTTTAACATTACAGAAGTTAAAACAGAACTTTTTAACTATTAAGAACAGATTTTTTTGAATTCATTTACAAAAACCAACATTACACAATATTTAAATAATAAAGAATGAAGCATTAAACGTGAATTCTAAATTGACTTATTCATACCATAAAATAAAATCCTAAAAACTGCAAAAATTGAATATAACCAATTGATTTTCAGAATCGTTTTATCTATAATGATCCAGATAATACTAGCATCCGCTCATGACTTGGTCTGCGTGGACACGAGGTCCTCTTTTGAAATCGCTGTATCTCCCCGTTAATCTCAATTACGGTATCGACAGCGCCTTTGGTGTTGTTTCCCGGCCGATACTGGATTTTGACGTTTGAGGTAAATTCTGGCAGACACAATGCAACTTTGTGTGAAAAACTCAAAGCCTTCTGCTGATTATTTTTAGAGTTTGACGACCACAAGCCTACGGAAGCTGAATTTTTATATGTAAGACTAGCTCTTTGGTTACGGCTTCGTCTGTGTGGAATTCAGGCACCCGATACTGATCTGATATTGATTTTAAAACAAGTTAAGCGAAAAATCTCTCTCCATAAACCTCTCATTTCAGACTAGTCAATGCGCCGAGAGTAGATGTTCATGAATTTCCTCGAAGCCCTAAGTCGCCAATATATATATAAGTTTTACAAATATAATAAAATCATCGTCTGTATGCATGAGACAGTTATACTTAAATAATGTTAAATCGATCACTGCCACACTTGGTTTTATTTAGATGCTTTTAAAATTCTCGATAATAAAAAACCTTTTCGTTTATAATCGATAAGGTTTTGATGCAATCCAAGTTAGTACATACTTGTCACTGACCTTGTCCGTACTATTGAACCGAACTTCTAAATTGATTCTTAAAACCCTTCACTCATGAGAAACTATTTCCCCCCCTTTGCACAAATGACAGGGACCGCCACCGAGGACAGCGACGGGTGTGCAGTCGGAAGGTCGAATGAAACCAGAACTAACAGCATACAATAGTTCAATACAAATGATAAGGAACACATTACGTCCAAGAAGATACCAAAAAAATTTTTGCTCCAAAAAGTTTTCAGTGTCCTCACTACGCCTCGGAGGTGCTATCGCGATTCGGTTACGTCTGAAAGGAATTTTTCAGAACTCCGAGTCGATTGATTAAAGTTTCAAAAATGCCGTAAGAAGACAAAATTTTCTATGAAACGTACAGCTAAACATTTCTGTGACAGGATAGTATGTTAAGCTGTTACGGTTCTGAATTCTGCCACCGCATCGGCGACAGCGGGCGCTGGTGAGGCACGTCCTCTCAGCCCATCAAAGCTACGACAGCGTCCGTGACACGCGGCTTAGCGTGCCCCGCGAGGCACAGTGCGAACGGTTTCATTTACTCAAATTCATAAGGGATCGGTCGATTAGCGGTCAGTGTCCGATATCGCGAGAACTTTATAACCGCTAAGCGACTACCGTTAATTGATGTAATAATGTCAATAATTGAATATTTTCCGTTTTAGATAACTGATTTGCAGTTTTTTGCCCTATTTTCGTTTCCGAAATTTGATAAAATCTTCAATGAAAAATTGAAAAATACTTACGCATCCCAAAATATCATAATTAATATATACTTTTTAATGAGACCTACTCGAATATCATGCTGTTAGACAAGAAGAATTGGGGTGTTCAAAAAAACAAAAAAGAAAACTGACGCCATGCACTTACTTTTACCTAATAGATCCATTATGGTGTCGCTCTCGTCGCTGGCGCCGTACGGGCTGTGGTGGCCCTTCCTTCTGCCCAGCGCTTCCAGAAGGAGTATGTCCTTCTCCTGCTCGCTGCTGGGTCTCCTCCTGTCGACGGCTTCCTCCAGACCGCCCTCCAGGTCGTCTTGGAGCGTCAACACGTCGTTCTCTATCTCGCAACGGCACAGTCTCGTGATCACGAAGAACAACGCGATTTTCATATACATTTCTGATGAGCACCTTTTACGTATCTTGTAATTCGTCTGACATCCATCTGGTATCCAAGACGTTGGCATTTTATGAACACATGGTATTTGGTAGAACACTTTTTTTTTATAGATTAATTTTGATTTTTTATTTGTAATGAACCTGAAGGAAGAGATTATGGTGTTACGTTTATATGAACAATGTCTCCGGTTTCGTTCGTTTGTCGCTGTGTGTGTGTGATCTTAAAACATGCGTGCCTCGAATTCAACTAAGCCGAATATATATTTTGTCATACAGTGTATAGCGGGTTTTGATTATTTTGATCGTTGTGAACTTTTTATTGTTTGTTTTTTTTTCTCATTTATGGTATCTTATTTTTGTCAGTAACTTATTTATACGACAAACTTTAGGTACGTTGGTATGTTATGATGGAATTTTGATGTTGAATTTAAGGAATTGCTTCCTTGATACGATTAAGGTGCTACTCGAAAAAATTCTAAATCAGGAAAAAAATATATTTATCCGTTAATATAATAAGAAAAAGACAGTTATTATAAAATTAGTTTCTATGAAATAATTATAAAGTATTCTGTAATATAGATAATTTTTTTTACTGACAGTAAAGATTTACGAGAAAACGATTATTAAAAGAAAAAAAAAATGTATACTCCTTTTACATTTTATTGAGTTATCTATTAATTTCTGCATATTTTTATTTTTGGGATCAAACCGCGTGTACTGTTTCTCACCTTTTACTTAATGCCTATAACTAACTAGCTGACGTTATTTCGCATTTTTTAAGAGGAATAGGCTTTGTCTTGTCGCCGCAAGTAAAGCACGTCTTCTTTGATTTCCTTAATTATCTTAAGCTTTTTAAATGTACCCTTATACGATTTGTATCGTTATAGACTCGATACAAGTTCTTTAGTTTTTTACCTAATTTGTGTGTTCAAGATATTGTAAAATAATTTCGTTAAGTATACGAATTATGTATTTTTTTTTAATTATTAAAAAAATGCTTTATTTAAGGTTAATAATCAAATGCTATAATAAAATAAAAGATTGTTAATTTTACAAATTTTGTCACGATCAATTGTTCGCATTTAAATTCTTATTTGACGTCTATGTCTAGTATTATGTTTTTCATACTAATTTGATGTAATGTCCTTATAATAGGATCAATGCTTACAAATAAAAAAAACAAATTGTTCAATGTGAAAACAAAGATCGCGTAAACAAAGTATCAAGACGGGGCGGTCTCGCTACGCGCGTCTCGAGTTCAGCGCTGGCGCCAACTTTCGCTGCGGTAGCTTTCCAAAACGGACGTGCTCGGTCGAGAAACGTCGTATATCCGTTTAATGCGATCGAAGAAATTTCGACCGTATATCGCGAGCTGCAAAATTCTTTTGCAATCGCCTACCCTGTTGTATACTCAGAAACGGAACGTCACAATAGCTAGCGTGATAATGAACTCTATTTCAAGAGCGATAGGGTCGACTGTCGCTCACGTAACTTCGAGTCGATAATGCGATAAGTGTACGTAACGCGTTCGATACAGAAAACTTTCCTTCGCACGTTCGTACGGGTAATTATTCGCGGCCATTGTCGGCGGACTGTTGCGTAAAAAATCGCTAATAGCAATTTGATTGCGGCCAATTCTCTTTCAATTGTCTCGGATTCCGAACTAATACGGGGAATCGAACCTAATAACGGCGGACGACAGACGGCGCTTCTGGTAGTAGGTCGGAAAAGATCGGAAAAGACTTTGGGAGTAAAATGTATTCGGGAGGAAATCGAGAGCAAAAGACGTCTGTTATGGGACGGAAGTGACGTCAAATGAAATCCGTAGTCCGTTTGAATTCTCGCGTTTCTGATTTGAATTTCGAATTCGGCGCCATGAATGAAATTAAAAGTGGCCAGTCTTTCATACGCCGGTTTCTAATATGTTTATTAAAAATGATTTCATCACTAACCAGCGGCTATACCCTAGTGGACTTAGAAATTCCTAAATTTTATACGTCTAGCGATTTTTCTATGTGCTGTATAAATAATAAAATAATTTGAAAATTAATGATTTGATCGTTAAATGGTAATGCCTACAACTTCGCCCGAGTGGAAACGCAAGGAAAATAAATTCCTTCATTTTCAAAAATGAATTCCTTCATTTTCAAAATGAATTCCTTCATTTTCAAAATGAATTCCTTCATTGTCAAAATGAATTCCTTCATTTTCAAAATGAATTCCTTTATTTTTATTCAATCACAATGTCAATCTCGGCGTACACTACTGAATACTGACGCGACTTATTGATTGTTAATTCAGTAATAACATCTACCACGATACCAAACAAAGGAGTATTACTTTAATCGCGCGTAAGAATTACACGCAAGCGTATTTTTTTTTGTCATTAATATGATTTAGAGATCGCCAAAATTTGAAGTGTCACTTCCGTCGCGCGTGCGCGATATCTGTGTCACTAACACCGTTACGAATTGACGGTTCGACGGAGGCAGTGTCTGGGAATACAACGAAAATGCTAATTAATTAATATTGGTTTGATCTTTAGATTTACACTTCATTGGAACGAGGAGCAGATTGTGTGGATTTAGAAATAAATCTCAACTTTAATTCAAACTTCAATTGTGTTATACACCACGCAATATCTCCCAAAAAAATAGAGTTTTCATGCGTATATGGATATAAATAAAAAAAATTATATAAATATTTGAATATATCACAAATAAAAGAGTCTGTCCGTATAGGTGGGTATGTCTATACGTTACTACGTTACTAAGTACTACGTACGTTACTATATTTAGAGCAATCAAAAGACCAACCTTAAACGGGCATGATGAAAGTATACACTGTTTGTTTTCAGAAGCGCATTTTCAAAAACGAAAATTAAATAAAAAATGCTACTTAAAAAAGGGTAATTTAAATATTCTTCCCATGTTCAAACACCCAATTTGTGTGATGGACTTTTTTTTTTATTAAAGCTGTTCATTTATCGCACACGTAGTATTGAATTCAACGCTTCGAAATATATACATCTTTAGAATGACGTATTGTTGTATCGTCTGAGATTGAAAACGATTTTTATATTTTTATCCTCATCCTTATGCATTGTCCGTCCGCAAAATCTTTTCCGGCGCAACCGTAAATAAAGATTACGTAAAAGCACTTTCGATGCTTTTCAACAGAGTAATCCCATTTAGAGTTATGCAAAAATCGAAAGTGTATTCAGTGATGGTTGTATCGATGGGCCATTATTAAAGCCGCGATGCAAATTACATCTATTAGACGCCGTTCGCAGTTTCTTAGACCGAAAGTGGTCAAGTGCGATTCACATTTTTCTTATACGGTTCCTTCGATCACATGACAAGTCTGTCGACTATATGGATGCATATATAATAAATAAGCGATTAATAAGTAACTAATACATCGGTATATGTATAATTCTATTGTTTACGAAAATAAGTAAATAATTTTAAGTAATTTGTACATTTGGGCTCTCTCGGGTAGTCTATGGCTATCTTGGTACGGTAGGCCTACTTGTATGCTGTTCAATGGTACCGACTGTCGAAATAAATAGGATTATGAGTCATATCCAACAACGGTGAAACAGAGAGGTATTACTTTGTGTGTCTCTACTTACATATATGACAGTTTTCAATTACACTCTCAATTTGTATGGCAAAGAAACAGTGTCGTTGTTGCTTGATACATACAATATACACGCATAAGGAATGGAAATTGTAGAAGCCGCGTATAATACTATTCATACTTTCACTGTCGAAAACTTATCTAAAAATAGTACATATGTTACTCCTAAGACCATATACTATTTTTAAAATCTTTGACGATAGTCAGAATAGTCGGGCTATTTTTTTTTATTATACTCTTCAACAATATTAATGATATGAAATTATAATTCATAAACAAATAATTTAATGAGCTCATTTTTTTTCTTTCTCAAGTAAAAGGGTTTGAATCAAAGTCAATATGCATTAGGGGAACATATTGGAGACATGTTTTAAAAATCTTTCACATTTTCATAAATTCGATGCTTAAAAGCGTTCGTTCTAGATTGATGGGAGTATGTATGAAGATGACCAGGAATAGAGCAAGTGGGGAAGATCCAGGTTATAAACATCAGAGCGACGAGATGGGGCGTTTAGAACAGAGAACGTGTTGGGTTCTTAATATTACGATTTGCATACATCGCTATAACATTTTCGTCGTTTTTTAACGGACATCCCAGGTCTAAGCGGCTGATCTGATCGATTGTGCGTCTATGGGGATGTGAACCCACTCCATTCATTCTCTGTCTGGCCATCATCAAATGATAGACCTATTGATCTCGAGCGAGGAACAATGGCTTCAATTCATCGGACGTATGAAAACCTAGAGCACTTTTAGTGTTACTTTAAAAATCAACCAGCATATAATAACAGTACTAAGGCTCTCATATTTTCATCTAGACATAAACAAAAACCTATGTCTAGTTTCTGCGACATTCACAACTCCTTTAATTACTAGATTGACTACTTGGAGCTATCGTGATTCAGCGGTTAAGAGTATTGCCTCCAAGCCTGGAGATTCGATACCGAACAAGAGTGAGTTAACCGACGAGTCTTCAACTTAAAGTTAAGCTATCGGCTACGGACGTTGCCTCGAGCCACTCAATCCGAAACGAAAGACTTGCGGGAGGCCGTACGATATGTATCGAAAACCGGACACATACACGTGTGTACACGGGACACCTTCGGGGGAAGAAACGTACGAGCGGACATACTTTCACACGCGCGCGCGCCGAGTACGCGTTCCGCGGGTCGGCCGGCGCCGGCGCGTGTGAACCGTGTCGGTTTTTAAACTGCCCGACGGCACGAAATCTGCTATCGTCGCAAACAGAACGAAAAACCGTCACGACAGACTTGTATTATAATTTCGTTGTCATTATATCGGTCGTGCTGTGGGAACGGGGCGCTCCTGAATTGCACGCGGATGTGAATTTGGACTGTTAAACTTTTCAAATTGACACAATAAAATGTATTTATATATACACACACACACACACACACACACACACACATATATATATATTTACTGGTTCAAAGAAATCAGTACATTAAAGATATTTTATAAAAACGATTGTGGTGAATATTGGAATGACAGAATGCAAAACTTATTGGACAGAAATCGATAAAATTTTGTATGGTGATAGTTTATACCCGATAGTAAAAAAATATTGCAAAGCGGGACAAACATTTTTTTACGTATATTTTGTGCAGTACCGGAATCGAGACCGGGACCACAATCGGATTCAAAAGCGAGGCTTGAATTGGAATTGAATGCAGGACAATTTCGGGATCACGAGCGGCAGCGTTATCGACAGACGTTACAGACATAGGAGTTCATTCTATGAGCCGAGGTTGGAAGTTGATGTATATCGATAAGGTAGTGCGGTTTGTACGTCTCGAAGGGACGAACGGAAGCAGGATGACTAAACCAATCTACGCAAAGAATATGCGTGTTGGAAAAGTCGGCAAACGTCGCCCTAGAAAATCCTATGCGGACCGAGTCGGTGGCGTATTAAAGAAGGGCCAAATTTCTTAGCAGCCCTAACCGACGACTTGTGAGACGATTGATAGATTTCAGTGAGGCCAGAGAAATGATAGAGATCGTATACCATGCGGAGATCTGTGGTCTCTGCCTATCTCTGGTAAATAGGCGCGAGTTAAAATAGGGGCGAGTAAAAATAGGCGATAGTACAAATAAGAGAGAATAAAAATAGGCGCGAGTAAAAATAGGCGATAGTACAAAAAAGGGTGACTAAAAATAGGCGCGAGTAAAGATAGGCGTGAGTGAAAATAGTCGCGCGTAAAAATAGGCGATAGTACAAATAGAAATTGAAAAAATAGACATGATAAAAATAGCGATGTGAAAATAGGCGCAATTAAGGCGATAGATAAAATGGATATCAAAGATAAGTGGAATAAAAGAAATGGCGTGAGTGAAAATAGGGCGAAAATGAACAGTGAAAATAGGGCGGAAAATAGGCGTTGAAGTAAAAGAAATAGGTGAATAAAATAGGTGGTAAAATAGATTGAATAAAAATAGGCGTAAGTAAAAATAGGAGTGAATAAAAATAGGCGCGAGTAAAAATAAGCATGAGTAAAAATGTTTGTCAAATGGAATATTGTCGCCGTGTATGAAATCATCGAAAGATCCACCAGGGGTTCCACGACAAATGATGGATATTCGATCAAATAAAGTATTTGAATACAGTTGAGACACGAAAGATTGTCTTAGTAAATAAATTTTTCACTGTTCATCGCACTTAAAGTTAATATTAAACATTGTTGATTAATTTAATTGAAAGTCAAGAATTAAGATCAGTTAGTTATAAAAATGTATGATTCGAGGCAGTTAAAAACGTGAATGTGTAATAAAGTTAGTTTAACAATTTTTAATTATTTTTCATGTAGCCATGTTAACGATTAATATGTTTGTATTTATTATTTTTTTTTACACGTAATACGAATACGTCACTTTAAGTTTTCGCACACCATTTTTTTTTAAAACTTACCCCTCAAACTAATTAAACTTAATTTAATCACTTTCACACGTTTATTTATTTAGTGCAACACTGTCATTTTAGTGCCCGTGCGCACTCCGCCGGCGCCCCGTCAGAACTTCGACGCCGCACTGTCGCGAAATACGCGAGCCGGGGTGCCCATTTCGAAGTCAGGTGTCGCGAACGATTTTGCAAAAGCTGCCCAAGCGACACCCAATAAGGCTCACGCGACAATCGCTGTATATCGTAACGTCAAAGTCGAATCGTGAACTTTAAACAGATTAAGTTAAAAATATAATGAATGGTATGGAGTTAAAAATATGTGATAGACTTTTAATATAGTGTTGCAAATGAAAGGTCTAAAGTTCTCATTTTGGTTTAAAATTTATTTAAGGTCAAAATTAAAGAAAAATCGCGTTTCATTCGAACGGCCAAGTGTTACAATTCATACACATTTCTATAAAAATATGTATAAACTATAATACCTTTCATTTTATTAGCTCTCAGAATTATTGCCAAATAAATTAATTGTAACACATTTTTATAAAAATAGGTATACACGGTCTGTCGATGATATTGTTGTCTACAAAAATGTTCAGACACTTTTTCATAGGAATCACAAAACATTTGAAGTTGCGTCCTTAAATGTTGAAAATCCTTATATACACTCATATACGGCGTACATACTTCATCAGACTATGTACATATTAGTGGTATAACACAAGTAAAGCAGGGCCAGTTTGTATGTAGCTTATACACTAAAATATATAAAAATTAAACGATGTTTAATATTCTATCAATACCTAATTCAAAAAAAAAAAATTATAACGCTGATATATTTTTAAAACGAGCCGATGTTTTTGTTAACATATTCATAAAATTGTGTATTTTGATTTGGAGGTCGCTGCAGTCGACACTTTGACACTCCCGTATGTAAAGTTGCAATAGCATTTTTGACACACATGCGACTAGGAAAGCATGCTCAAAATTATCTACATATATAAAGAAGGATGTGTACCTATATTATGAAATCGATAGACTCAGAAACTATTTGACCGATCATTATGAAAATTGGTATGTATATGTATTTTTTCACGGAGAAGGTTTTTATGCTATCCCCATTGACGTAGCTCGCCACCAGGCGGAGCTCCGCTGTATCGACTTTTCCTTCCTTCAACCGATTATCATGAAAATCATTATGTGTATACTTTCACGGAGAAAATGATTATGCTATCCCTATTAACGTAACTCACCGCCAGGTGGCGTTGCAATGTACCGACTTCCGTATCGTTTAACTGATAGTTATGAAATTGTTTGTTGTGTAGAACCAGATATACAGTTTAATGTCTAAATAACAGAGAGGTCGTTTAAAATGATCGTGTGGGAAAAATATGATTAAACGCAACGAACGCTTCTAAAACGGTCTAAATATCGTAGTTCACGCGGGTGGAGCTGTGGGCAAAAGCTAGTTGTATATATATATATATATAAGGTTACTGTAAGTTTTTGCCTATGAAATTAAAGATTATTGTCTGTGAAGTGACGTTGGCATCTCTGACTCCAGAGATTGTCTTATATATATTGTATTGTTTTAAAAATACCAATGTAGGTTTTTTTATATATTTGTTCATAAGGAAACAAATCTAAAATAGAAGTCTAATTTAAAATCTCGTTTTTAACCTAAATTTGAAGACCCACTTGAATATAAATTAAAGAACATTAATACTTATAGACCCTTTATTGAAATTAATACGAATTCTCTGTTACTGTATACTTAGATACTGAATATTGGTCATATTAAATATTTGGGCACATATAGTAATTACATTAGGCAATAATAATAATAATGATTATTATCACTACTTAGGTCATAACATGTTGAAAAAAAAAATTGTTGTTCAAATTTTTTAACAGGTAAAATTTATTAGTTTGACGCTGGATGTTTAAAACACTTGTGATTCCTTTAAAATGATTTATATAAAATTGGCCACGAAATGGAAAAAGAAAAATAATTTCAAAATTAATCGTCTATTAAGAATATAAATATTTAATACACGGAATGAAATAGGAAATGTATTTGGAACGGACCTTGCAAAGCAATAATAGAAATTAACTAAATAATATTCACGAACGAAACACCAACTGTTCACATTTAAATAATTTCGATCACATCCAAATATTTTCTTTGTCAAAGGTTTAAAACCCCTGATTCACGCAGAGAGCGGCGAGAGTCGCGCCTCTGGAAAGCAAACTGACTGAGTACACTGCGACCAAATAAAATTACAACGCGAAAATGTAATATTTTATTTTCGACTTTTTATTTCTTTCTTAATTATTTTCCTAATATCTTTCTACTTTCTACACCTATCGCTAATATTAAGTTATTAAATCACCAAGAAAAGGAAAAGTTTAGTGGCCGAGAGCCAATAGCGGTTATTTGAAAAGACACTTGGTTCAATACGTCACTAAAGGTGAATTGACCAATAAGTTTTTAATTTAAGTCAAATAAACCATCGCTCTGTGCTTCTGAGAGCACATCGACTCGCCTTGGACGTTGGTCGGGACTTGACCCTTATACCTCAAGTCCTCCGAAATGGGTCTATACTACTCTTAGTATTAATAAAGCACACTCAAGTGCGACATTTCACCTTGAGAATGAAAGAGCAAGACGGTTATAGAAAATAATAAGTATGTCTCATTCTCACGTTACTTTTTGAGATGGCGCATCAATTGTGTGACGTTTATAAATATGACCCTAACCCTTCAAAGTGAAATATGATTGAGATAATTCGGTTAAGTAGGCTGATAAAGGCTGACAATAATACAGACATTTTAAATATTAATTTTGTCCTGACTTGATTACTCTATCGTGATTTTTGCCGCATATTATATATTTGGTTGAGAAAAGAAATTAAGTTCGGATTTCCAGTCGGGGGTTACTCATAAATAAAAACTATTACTAGATTAAGATCAATCCAAAGCTGTAGAAACATGTACAACATTATAAAAAAAAATGTGGAATATTCATGGTTTAATTTTTTTTTTTGGGAGACTGTACGTGAACACATTTATTTTGTTTTTAACACGATATGAGTTCATTATTTTTAAGTTAGAATTTATAGCGATAATTAACTGTAATAACGGACAGTTATTGATTAATCAGTTATACATATATCAGTTCCAAGAAATAGTACAGGGGCGACAGATCCTACGACATAATAAGAGCTCTTAGCCACATTTTTTTTTATTTAATTAAAAATGAAATAAGGAAGTGTCTCTTTTTTTAGACTGAGAAAAATTAACGAGGTCATATTAAGGCATGGCTCAATGTCCGTTTGCCTATAACTAAAAAAACGCTAAATAAGTTGGAGTCGAAGTTCAAGAACATAAATTCCATATTATGATGATCACGAGTTATTTAACTTTATTATACATTGAATACAAGAAATTAAAATATTAACAATATTATAATTTTATTTATTTGATGACTTTCAAACAACACTCATTTGTCACGATTCTTATTATTCCTACAATTTTGATTATAATTTAAAACATAATCTTACAGTCTACATAAGTTAGGTCTGTTATAACGATCAGTCATAGACAGAAATTAATATATATATTAATTACGTTACCTCTCGACTTTTGCCATACAGAAGAGTTCAACGCGTTTTCGTCCGTAAGCCGTTTGAAGGTTTGTCTTTTTAAATTTTCATGCAGAAGGAGCAAAAATAATTTACTGGTTCGGTAGAATGATTTTTTTTCGGTTTTTTTTTTCAGATATTTATTTGTACGTTTTTTTTTTTGGGGTAATTATTTTTTAGTAAGTCACAATAATTAATAGGGGTACTTTGCATATGTGCAGTTATTTATTATATTTTAATAATATTTAATAATACATAAATTATAATATTGCGATCGCTTACAAGGAATCCTGTTTTAGTGACTTCGTAAGAACAATAGTTCTTCTTCGTATACTTTAGCAACGAATAACTATATCTAGCGATAGTCTATGGACAAAAAAATATTATTTGGTCTTAAACGATTTAGTACTTTGGTTTTTGATGTTTTTGTAACATGTTGTACTATTAATTACTATTGAATTAACAAGTCAGGAGAAACATCATTTTTATTATTTGCATTAATTTATATATTTAAAAAAAAATGTTTCATCACCCATAAAGCGTTGAATTTATAAACACACGACAACACGACACATAAAGCGTTTCCGTTGGCGTGCGTTTACGGTTTTTCTCAGTGCCTTTTGACGTATACGAGTGCTTTTATCGAAGTGCGCGGGCGGGTTTGATCCGTGTAACATCTCGTCAAAGCGCCGTTGTCCAACAGCGGAATCGAATCCGGATACGAGAACCAAAAGACGTTCCGCCGCAAAACACCTGTCCGTCTGAGTCATAAGACCGCGTTACGAAATTCACGAGACCCGGATGCTACTTTCTAATGCGCACGCGACGCGTGACGTAATGCCTGCCTTTGAGCTGCTGCCCGCCGCCGACGCGTCGCAATGGGGGCGAATAGTTACCATTCCATTACCATTCCAAAACATCGAATTTGGTACTAAGCACTGTAACGTGTGAAAACGGTTTCGAATTTAGAAAAGAGTAGAAGTCTATTGTTCTCCTTTTTATCTATACAACTCAATAAAAGAATTGTAGAAATCAAATGTTTAATTTTATGTATTCGACATTCATTGTTCGTTTTTAAATAGAGGGGTCCGTATGTTTTTTGGTGATGCCGGCGTCCTCAAATACTTAAAAAAATATACCTTACGGTTTTCGAATATTCTCAGGGTGTAACAGCGATGACAAATTAAAAAAAAATATTTGTGTGTTATGAATTTACTCTGATTCATATATTCTTCAAGACTCAATGTATGAAAAAAACAAACGAGGCTATATGAAATATCTGTTTTATTCACATTAGTAATAAGGTTCAGTTTCCTGACGAATTGTGCAGACAACGGAAAAGGTAGTTTTACAAGATTTATTTTCTTACTAAAATATAGATAATATTTGGTTAAAATAGTTAATTCGTCTTACTCAGAATCAGCCAGTTATTTCTTTTTATTCGTAAAACAAATCCCTGTCATAGAACTTGTCAGAAAAACTTCATTAAATTGTTTAGGGAAGTTAAATTCGATTTTAAATAGAAAAGAAATTACGCTAATCTTTTTATATTTAAAGATGAATTAATTGTCTATTGATTTGTTGCATTGAGTACTTTTTCTAATTGCAATAAAAATTTATAAAAATTGGATTATTTTAAAATACTCGCATTATCTCAGGTATTGTATCACGTCAATATGACATGAAAAAGTTGTGAAAAATACATGTCGCTGGAGTTGGGTGATGGCGAACTAGTGTGGCAAATAAAAATAAATGTGGATTTACCTTTGCCTTCATTTCCTTCCCAAGCACAATCAATATTAGCATACTTGGTCGGCCCATATTTAAAATTTATTCATTATCAACGTAATTAATTAAATTAAATAAGAAAGTTTATTAATTAATTAATAAATACTTACGAACGAACGAATGTATTTAATGTATTAAAATTACAGATCTTATTATAGCTCGTAGTGATTTATTTTACGCAAATGAGGCGTCGCTTGAATCGTATTGACTCTACATAATTTTTTTTATTGATTTTTCTGACTTCCTTTTTATCAACCGCTAAAACAGTTAATAAAAAAAACAGATTAACTAAACAGATTGAGATAAAAACAGATTGAGAAACATTAAATAAAACCAACCATGAAAATTAACACTTTAATGGTGGTTTCAACTTATTGGAGGTCGATAGCGCTGATTTGGAAATAGCCACAACGATTTTGTATGTTTTAATACTCTCGCGTTCTTTAGACCTTGTCGTTAAGATATTTCAATCTTAAAAAGATAGTCCGAAATGCTCAGTAATGTGCTATCTCTTTTTTATAAAACCATTAGTACATGAACAAGTACGTGTAAATAATGATACGTACATGCATTGTGTAATTAGAAACATTTACCTGTTGCCGACTCTAATCTTAATAATAGCAAATAGTGTCTGTATAATTTATGTCACGTAGCGCCATCTGTTGTTTAAGACGTTACACTAAGTCTACTGGTACCTTGGCGCTACATCGGACAGCGTAAGAAAAATGAAATTATCTCAAAATTAAACGAGATAGTGCTGTAAGTTTAGAAAAAAAATTTAGGTAATACACCTTTTAATACAAAATTAAAACTTTCTTTTTTTAGGTTATACACCTGAATATGCAAACTTCTAAAACAAAACGTTATATAATTATAAATTATCGTCACAATCGTAAAAGCAATATTCAATCCAATATCAAATACGTAAGTTTATATACACACCTAGTAAATAATAAATTATAAGGTAAGATAAATAATTATTTATTTCACAATAATCTGTGGTCATATGTAATTACCGAAAGGCATTCTTGCTATCTGACCAGATAATTCCATGGTTGACCAGACCAACTCATATGGATAGACCCGACTCCGGAACTTTACGATAACTCACAATATATACGCTATAGCCCTCAGGTTCCACTCGAAACGTACACGCAAACTCATTAAATCATTCCCTGTATCCACGCTATGCAATGCGTATGAGCAACGAATTTTTATATCGAAGATTTCTTCAAGACAATAAATGTGTCGGTTTTCAGTCGAATGAATAAAAACAGTGTTTTCTCTTCGAAAACAACTGCAAAGGCGTGGCTCGTAAAGAATTTAAAACCGTTGCTATCAAATTAATTTATATTTTATTTATTAAGATTTTTTTTACAATCTTATGTACACACTTCTCCAACTTATTGGACCCTCATTATTTATTCACTCTTGTTCATCAATTCAGAATGCTTTATACCGACTATTTTGTCATACAGGTTAGAATCATAACTGTCTTCGGTGGTGTCTTCAGTTTTCTTTAATTTATCCCTATCAGATGGTCATCAACCTACTCTTCTTTATAATACAGGTTCTTTCAGATCATACAGTTCTCTTACGGGTTTCTATAAGAAGATAGGATAAGAAGATATTAAGCCACGCTCATACTGGCTCAACCTTATCAGGGGTATGATTTAGAGATGCAAATGATGTGCGGTATATCGATGTTCATGTCTCTGTACA
Organism: Eumeta japonica; assembly: GCA_005406025.1. NCBI lineage: Eukaryota > Metazoa > Arthropoda > Insecta > Lepidoptera > Psychidae > Eumeta > Eumeta japonica. The sequence goes on from BGZK01001588.1 coordinate 112,929, forward strand.
ACACAGACCATCAAAATGCAAACGGACAAGGCACAGACTAGCAGTACCACTTTGATGATGGTTAAGCACAAGAGAATCAATGCTTACTAACCTATTTTTCTAATGATAAAATTCCGTTTGTTGAATTTTAGAAAATAAACCTAGCAAAATATCTACAATTGCTTAGGTACATTCTCGTTTTTGTAGCAGATGACAATTCTACTGTCATAAATCGATCCGGTTTCATAATTATTCGAAATATATAATATTTTGAGTGTCAATCAATTTTTGGACTAACCATGATGATCAATCGGACGACGGCGACGTCTAGGCAGGGAAGTTTGGGTACGCAAAGAGGTGCTGCGTGTTCATTAAAGATGTTACGACAGACAACATTAAGATGGAGACGACATTGCTTGCTTTTTTCCAAGCCTTTTGAAGTCATATTTCTTTAGATACGTAAGAAGGACCCGACGAAAAGGTATTTTTAACTTGTCATGAACTTGGGCATTCCAATGTAACACACCATCTAATATCATAACAACGCCATCTGTGTGCCGAACTGGACACTGTCGAAATGATTGCGATCTATTATTTTGACTTATTTTCGTACCGATATTTAAATTACAAAGCACCATCTTACTTGTTTTTAATGAAGACGAATTCATTGAAATCGTTAATATTATATATGGTAATGTATAATTACTAAGGCGGGTGTCAATAACATATGATCTATTGTAAAGTAACAGCACAATACACGTAGCGTCTAATCCAAAGAGCCGTTTAATGCGATCAAGTAATTGGCACGTGTTATAAATACAATGCAATTAATAGATATTTATTACTCAACATTGTCATTTTGCCCTCCCGGTGAACATAATCTATTTAGTCCAAAGAGGTATAACTTATTACATGCGTAGTGCGTACATAAGTTGATATACGCTTTTATTAAAATTACTCATGACTATGATTTTTTTTTAATACACTAATTAAATCTTTTAATATAAATACACTTTAAAAGTAGATGATTGAAAATTATCTGTCAATTGTCCATCTAATGTTTACTATATATAGCCCTGCCCCCCAGACAGGGCTGTAATTATAATATGTTTGTTGTTTATGGTGTGAAATAATTATTTAATAATAACTGAACATTGAAACGATTGTTAAACTATGTACTTTTTTTCATTTTGTAAAGTCCTAAATATATTCAAATTCTCATATCAAACCTCCTTGATATAACGCATTTCATTTCACCAATATTAGGTCCACTGAAAACCGTGGCTGAAACAGCAAAAAATTTCTTAGAATTGTACCAGAAACACTGTATCGAGTAATAAACGTTGTGATTTCATTGTCGCTAATTGTAGAATCATAATATGTTTTTTGTATGTCGGGACAACGAGCACTCGGTCGTGCTTCTAGGGCTTTTTGTGGTGTGGTGGCTCCGATGAAAAAAGCAAGCCTCATACGGATCATTCACGTGTCTGTCTGCCTGTCTGTCTATCTGCGATAGCTTAATTATTTACGAATATATTAGAGGAAATAAGTTGAAGTTTGCTACCTTTACACAGTTTAGTGACCCAATTACGAATTTATAACCAAATTCTGGTATTAGGGATCAATTTTGAGGAGGAAATTGAAAAATAAAAAAAAAACAATTTTTAAATGCATCACGTCAAACGAAATGATTCAATAAGCCTTAATATTGAGTAGTTAATATAAAGACACCTTTCATATTCTAGCCCTTATGAATAGATCTCACCTAAGAAGACCTTCGTGTTGCATTCTCAATTGATCTCTCATCACAAATCATCATTCATATTTTACTCTTAATCGATCGATCTCGATTAAAATAATTTTTCAGATTTTATCTTTAGTTGTTTAACCTCGACCGCGTCAGTTTTCTATGTATTAGCCTCAATCGATCAATATCGACCGAGAGAGTTTTCCGCATTTTAACCTCAATCGATCAGTTCCGAGCAAAACAGCCTTTCCTCATTCGATCATTCGACGAAACACAGCCTTTCAAAGTAATCTGTGAGGCTCGACAGGCTGCTACTGATCGAGGCAGCGCACACGACGATTTCGGCTGCACACTTCGTTGACTACATTTATTTTATATTTTTTAACAAACTTTACATATAATAAAATAGGAGGACCCGGTGTGTCTGTACATTGAAGGTATATATGAAAAATGGAGAGGGGACGATAGAGGAAAGATAATTTAAGAGAAAACAACAATTTTGAACAGTTTAACAATTTCTGTCTGTCTGTTTGCGCACATCTCTGAAATCCCTGAAAGGATTTCGGTGTGATTGTTTGCTAGTTATTTCAGTGGTGGTTTTAATAGTTCACTAATAGATAGATCTTGCTTTAGGACAGAATATAGGCTTTATGTAATTTATATGGAATGTCAGGAAAAAATGTCCTCATTTAAAGATCTAGTTTGATAAGTTACAAAGCGGGTACGAATTGTTAACGTCGAAGGCCTACAGGCACGTTACGATACGAACGACATAAAACAACGTTCAAAATAACGGACCGGACGTAGAATCAAAACGTCAAAAGGACCGATATCGGTAACAGTACGTGGATCAGAATTGAAGGCGGGAATGGAATTGGGATTGACAACAAACTCGTTCAATACAAAAGGTTCAAGAACAAAGAAGAAATAACGCGTTCTTTCGGTATGGCCACGCGGCCAAAGCCGCGGTCGGAGATCTAGTGTTAAAATATATGTGGTGTCGTTGAACACCTGTTAAGTGTTGTTCAACACATGTTATTTAACAAATATTAATTATAAATTTTGTTCAAGGTATTTAAAGGGAAAAATTTGTATATAAATATAATTTTCTTTTTTGATAAATATATTACGTAATCACTTTTATTTAATTTACTATGCTTCATAAATATCTACGCATAATTATAATCGATGAAAAATTAAGAACTGTTTTGCTTGTGTGCATATTTTTGTTTATTTCCGATATAAATCCCTTATTGAAGCGCTGCGCGAGTGCACGGTTCTCACTCTCACTCACTCTCTCTGTCTCTCTCTCTCTCTGCAAGGTGCGACTATAGAGAGAAAGAGACAGATTTTGACGCTATCCAGTCAAGTACGCACTTCGCTGCTCCGCTGTTTGGGCCCGCAGCATGCGATAAAGGACTTCATTTTAAAAATGAATATCTTCATTTGTGTGACTTGCTTACGATACACGATCTAACCCAATGATCGTGGTTACACGAATTTTCGGATACGATGTACATCGTAATGTTCACTAAATGTATGAGGTTTGCTCTTATAATTTCTTGTCTAAGTCAAGTTCAAGTTCAAGATTATGCTCAAGGTCATGACTCTTCATATGGCATATATTTCTAAGAGATAATCATCATTGTTACTTTAAACCTTCTATTCAATTCTATGTATATTACAAAATAGGGCCTCGTATTTGGAAGCACTTTTTGTATACTAAAATAAACGAATCTCTTATACTTACATGATTTGACGTGATAGGTATCATATTTTATATTATAATCAACCGGAGAATAAGTATACATATTGAATTTTGTAAATTGTTATATACTAAAAAATATATTTAAATATTATTTACACTTACGTCCAATCTCGTCGAAGAACTTGGACTTGATGAGCGCCAGTTTCAGCTGGTCCCCGGAGCTGTCGGTCACCACCAGATTGGTCACCTTCTTATCGTATTTCGTGACGTCACCGTTTTTGAACGACACAGGTTTCCGTTTGGCCGATTTATATTTCATACTCTTCAAACGACCGGTCTGGTCCAAAACGATAATATCCTCGAAGTGGTCATTCGAATTGTCCTTTTTTGACCGATTTCCAGTCGAGAGGTTCGACGGTGAGGCATCGTCGATCAGGTTTTTAGCGGTCCCACAATCGGTGTGGAGAATCGACACGACCAAAAAAAATAATATTATTTTTAGACACATTTTATATAATATTAGTTCACGAAATTATTAATATTCACTACACAATGAAGTATTTTCTATAATTACGCACACATTTAAAATTAAACTTGAGTGTTTATTAAAATATTATCAAAATATTAAAGCTTTTAAATTTCACTTCACAGTAAGTTCTATTTTCGCTAAATCTCTCATTATTTACTTCATAACTCTATTTTTTTTAATAATATTAAACATTTATTTATATATATAATTCTAATTTTTCACCCATTCTTATTAAATAAATATAAAAGTCCGTTTGGTGTGAACAGCCAGAATCGAATGCCGAGCGCCGGCGGAGCGGAAAAATGTTTTACGTAACTAGAGCGACCAATCTCTTCGAAGTTGTTACAGAGCGATCGATATTTTAGGGTTCCTCGGGAAAGGCCAAAGACGAGGTCGAAACTTTCCACGAACCACGACAATACGTACGTTAAACTGACTCCTCATTTCCCGATATACCAGCCTTTCAAACGTCAGTTTTCTGGATTCCAACTGCTTTCAGGTAATGAACACACTACGTAGACTAAATGGCGGTCAGGGATATGAAGAAAATAAAATTTAAAAAAGAAATTAAGAGAAACGACAAAAATAATAGTGATTAACTATTGGTTAGTGTTCTCTAATTGCAAGGCAATTAATTAGAAGATTATTAATTTTCGTAAATTTTGCCTGAAATTAATTAGATGATTTTGGCTTCTCCTTCTATGCCTCTTTTTCGTTGAACACTTATTATTGTTTAGTAATAAAAACGACAAAAAAGTATTGCTTTATTCAAAGCAAATATTATTGATTCAAAAATATCCTGATTTCGATATGAGGAAAACAATTATTATGTTGCATATAAATATAATATTGTTAATAATTATTTATTAAAAAAATTCTCGTTCAAAATCTATTTATAGTTATAGTTAAATAAATAATGTTAAATTTCTTTAATTGAGAATACGACATTATTAAAGTGTTTCCCCTCGTTTATACATATAAGAAAATCGTAAGGAAGCTAAATCTCGGCATTAAATATTTATTGAAAAAATAAGTAGTATTATCTATATACATAATATAGACCACAAAGCAGCTACTTTTAAAACTTTTGTCTTTTTATCTGTAAATTTTTCTGTTTGTTTAAACATCATTCAAAAACTAATGGACCGATTTAAATAAAACTTGTTGTGTGTTATTAGCACTAATCTACTGCTTAACTTAAGACACAATTTATGACGCTACACTAAGTAATAGCTAGACAGACAGCAAATTCAAATTTTACGCTCTCTTTTATTTGGAATACTTATTAAGTAGATTTGAACAAATGGTACCAGTCTACCCTTGGATTTTTGAACAGTGCAAGTATCATAGTAAAAACTCCAAGGACTTGTGTCCAACTATCCATAGCTGTCTTATTTTTTAAACCGATAAAGATCACGAAAAGGAAGAGATCTCGCTATGAACATTATGGCTTTGAAAAAGACTATCGAATAGTAACTTTAAAATTTCAAATTTCATATATGCGGAACATTCTGTAACAAAACTCCAACACGCACTTGACTGATTTCATTTCATCGATGCACGCTCTCGCTCCGTTTCGAACACCATTTTTTTTACGGCAAAAATAGCCCTGTATACAGTTTCTTCTGCGTCAATAAATATTTTGAATTGTAATATATATTTAATAAAATGTTATTTTCTGAAAATGTAATATTTTTTAGTCTCAGAATTAACGACGTGAAGCTGACAAATTTTAAATATTTTTTTTATTATCATACAATAGCGGCCGATTTTGAAATATGTTTTGTTTCAGAATTAACCAAAGACCAAAGCACCATTCATATATATGTAGAAACTTAGATCGATATGAGGTCGCAGGTTGATAAATAAAAATAATTTTAAATAAATAAATTACATTAAAATAAAAAAATATATAAAACTTATTTCTTAAATGAATGCGTTTAGTATAAAAAATACAGTACCTCAAAGTTGTTGCTTGTCACATACGCCATTCTGTTCTCGAGACAAACAGTTGACATTCAAGCAATATTTAATTAGCACAAACGTATTTGAGCTGTTAATGAGTTAGATTTAGTCTAATAGCTAATTATAACGTTTATTTTGTCGAGTATTGTTAATAAGTTTACATAAATATTACTTTAAAAATAATGTTCCCAACTGACTAGGCGAGCTAAGAATAAATAAAAAGTACATTATAATTCTTAAAAAAAATCAAGAATGATATCTTAAATGTAAACAATTTTCCTTTGCGCCCCCCTCCCCCCTTTGTTTGAACTTCCGACACATATTTATTTTGAATTTAAATATTTTTTGGCATGAAATTGCGAGAGCGCAGTAAATCTTATTTGTTTATGTCGTACGTGATATGTTTACGACTTACTCGGTCTAGACAATTTGTTGATTTATTTACATTAAAAGAGCATGCTAAATTATCCATCAAAGGGTATATATACCGGAGTTCGGGTTCTGACCGGGTGTTTTATTTTTGCGATCATTGCATTCACAATCGAGTGCTATCAACGACAAGCATTCAATTGGTTCCGTAGCGATTTATCGTAACTCAGGGTTTTTGAATATACGCCTTCTGCTTTTTTGCGTGTTTGCTTTCATCTAATCTCAATCCTCGAATCTTCGATAGTGTCATTTCATAAGAATACTTGACAATATTAACACATATTAAACTTCCAGGTTCCGACTGTCGAAAGTTAATAATTTTTTTTGGAGCCACTGCCACTGTACATATTTTTGTAATACAATGCCCAAAAAAATAACATAATTAATTGACAATCAACTGAAAAGGCGTTACAGTTTATATCATGAAATGAAATGTCATCACATTTTTGAATATTCAAATAATTAGACGCTCGCCTGCAACATGCATTAATATACAGCATGCAACCCAACTCTAATCTGTTACTTTACTACGAATCCCTATCAAAGAATTAAATATTGATTCGCGAGAATTGACAGATATCGAACACCTAAGCAAGGGTCAATTGTCCATTTATTTTAGACAGCTAATTAGTTATATTGTTATTTCTATGCACGTTTCATGCCAACCAGGCACATCTTCAGGAAGATGCAGGCAGTTACAACCACTCGGGTGTAATGAGTGAGTTAAATACAACTGACAGATGCGCTGCCAACCACCTCATGTGAAATACAGTCCTGCACTGGGCAAATACGTCAAAGGATGATAAAAATCCCTTTGCCAGCTCCACAGAACATCAGCAATAGACATGCCTGTCAATCGTCACAGACCATTACCCAAATAGTTACAGGCAAGCGTCCAACAATGGCCATTTATAAATATTAATTCGGTCATTAAGAATATTATTGTTATCTTGATATTTTAAAATTTCGAAAGATTCCAAAACATTTAAAAATAACCCTTTCTCACACACATGCAGAATATGGAACTTGTGATCGTTATTTTAGTTTATGATCGGTTTCTATTAAATGTTAATGCATGTTGCAGGCAAGCGTCTGATTATGGATTTCCGCGAAATAACACCTCACACATTAGAACATTTAAATAATGACGACACTTGAATATCGATGCGACAGATTATTAGTACAGCATTAAAAAAACTGGCTCGTGCCAACTTCTGGCGGGAGACTGGTATTTGTTCTTTAAGAAGGATTATCTTGAAATATGTACAAAAGGCAAACGCAGTAAACGAATGCATCTCTTATAATAATAAAAGCAACAACTATATGCCTTTCTTTATATAGATATATATGGATTTGATAGAATATATTGCATAAATCTATTATGTGATGAAACTTTTAAACTCCAAAATCAATTTTAAAACATTTATAAATCAGAAATGGAAGTAAAATACACGCGTTCACTAAATGTTGCGTGGAAGGGCAATGTAACTACAACTTCGATTTTTGTTAACACTCTCTTTCGCTTCTCAACTAATTTGCGTATCGTGTACTGTATACGTAAACATTTTTTTAAAGAGCAAAATTAAAAAAAAAACTTAAAAAGTTTCGCTTTGTTTCTCTCACTTTTTGCAAGCTCGAACCGGTGCTAAATATTTTCTTCCACCTTTGTTAAGACTGTACAACGCCAATATGTGTGATGAGAGGGTGGCAAGGGTCGTACTGGCTCTAAAAAATCCTATGCAGACCAAATTGTAAGCGTAATATAAATAGGGCCAAATTTTAAGCACCCGAAACCGACGAGCTTGCATGAAAAGATTGATGGATATCAGTGAACCAAAGGAGGAATGCAAAGATCGTAACCACGTGGAAATCTATAGTCTCTGCCTACCCTCTTGGGAAATAGGCGTGAGTTCATATTATTTATTATCGTTATATATTACAACACCTTATATGGAACAAAAATGATTTTTTCTTCTTTCTATTTACAACTAATTAAATTGAAACTTATTAATTAATATTTCTACAGGGACATTCTTGTTATTTCTAAAGATACAGGATGGGTGATCTCGCCAAAGTTTCTAAAATGAGATTTTTTTGTAAATATAATAACTACTAGAGCTAATTATAATTAGTAAATCATTTTTTTTTTCTCAAGAACACAGAATAATATTGGCTTAAAGAGAGTTTCGCTTTTTATTAATTTTCCGTAATAATTTTGATGTATTTTCGAGGAAAATGTAAACAAATATCAATTATTATTCCTATGAAATTATACAATTGACTTTAATCTACCTTGTTGAGGTGCTACTAATTTTAAAGTTATGTTAATCTTATTTAGGGCCACTTTGGGATCGTCTTGAAAGGTTTTAAATGTATGAAGTGAAAATATCTTCATTGGAAGGTATTTTGTACCTCGTATTAACGAGAACAATGATGAAGTGTAGCGATTTATAAACCTACAGATTTATATAGTAGTATGGGTTTATAAACTATCCGACCGTAATACATTTCGAACTTATTTTAATTTACATTTACACATTCTATGTTCATGATTTTTTTTTGTGACGTTTTCGGAAACATATTTGGAGCGACCGTTTTTGACCGTTTTTTAACCAAATTTCATTTCAATAATTCAAATAACGGATTTCACATTTGAAATCATACTTCATAGCTTTCCTCTGATGAGTTTCATAATGACACCAATTTTTTATTTTCCGTTGAACTCCCGATATTAACCCTCAAAATCGAAAATTGAACTTATAAATATTTAGTCTACGAGTTCTTAAATCATAATTTCATGGGTAACTGTTTGCCATAACTAAATGAAAATTTCATCTCATCTCTCTGAAATGGTATCTGAAAAAGAAGAAAATAGTAGAAGAATGAAACAGCATCTGATACAGTATCAGAAGAATACGAATTAAATATTTTTAGTTGTGACGTTTATAAAGCATACGGTTTACGGATAGGTGGTTGCGCGTGTGTTTCGTCTTTGCGATCGGATTACGGAACCCTAAGAATGATTCAGTGCTAATTCGACGAATTCTACGGGACCAATGACGTTTAATAAAACTCTCGACAAAGCCGACGGTAAGTCACGATCCGATAATTCAATTTGTTATCGACATTACAGTGGAAAGTCGGCGGGCGGTTAAAGGTGGTATCGCATTCCGCTAAGTTCTCGTAATAAATATTAACTTTTACTTGTTGCTGGCCGGCGGCGACCGCCGCGCTCGGCCCGCAAGCTCTGTCGACGGTGAACAATTAAATATACAACCAACTGTCCGTGGCTACGTCCGAGCGAAGCGAGGTTCTATCTCTGATGGAAGCCTCATCGCGAATCGACCTAATGTACGTTCAGTGAGTCGATGTTTATATATGAACCCTAAAGGGATGGCTGTAACATCGACAAATTCTAACACCTGTCCTCCAACAAGACTAGGTTAATCATCGCAATATAATCTAAAATCAGGAACGGACCGTGGATTGAAAATAGGTTTCAATCCTTGGTCCGGCATTTCTATGCAGACCATGGATCTAGACCATTACTTGCCATATATGTAAATATTCTGAATCGTGTAATGTTAATAATATTTCATATTATGACCAAATAACTTGTAACTTCATCATGGCGTAGACTCCCGATCATTTTTTTCGTGACTTATACAAGAAAACGCCTCCTAGAAATTACAACACATTCCTGATACTGACCGCAAATATTCCTATCTTTTAAAATTTGTTCAACAAGCTCAATATCCATCGAGCACTTTATTTCTTGGATTAACAATTTCTACTTGCACCGGTTACACGAGTTGTAATAGGATGCGCATTACGATATCGTCCTATGTTTATCGTAAAATTGTCAAATACTATACATATTGTGTGTATGACATTACAGTGGACAGTTCCTCTCAGCCACACGTGTACAATGTTAGACACTTTTTTATATACTTTTATAAAAACACGGGCGTATTTATACGCACATCAAAATTTCTAATCTTTTATAGACCATAATACGAGCCTTGTTTCTGCATACTAATTTGGTTGCAATAAAATTGCCTATAACCTTCTATTTAGGAATACTGGCCTGAAGGCTTTTTTATGGCGTCCTGTTAGCTTCGTCGCTCTGTCTGTGCGTCCGTCGATTCGTTTGCCTGTATAAGCTTTTAGATCTCGTCGTCGGATAGTCATCGGTCCGTCTGTACTGCGAGTCTATCTGTACGTCCGTCGGCGGACTGATTTAGTAAAAACAATAGTGTCAATTGGGATCATAATGACTTCAATATTACGAGGGAGTGCGGCGGTAATCCTTTTTACTTCAATATCATTTTGACGTCATAAAGATAGCAGATGAATTATGTCGTACAGAATAAAGCGGTCTGGTGAGTTATTCGACAGTCCTCTGTCACCGCTATTCGTTTGTCCATCGGGTAGTTCGATGAGTCCTTTAAACGCCCGTGCTTTAGCGTAACCATCAATAGCCTTTCTTAGATCATCCAGATCATTTGCATCAATGTAGATCACACGTTTACTTGTTTCGTCGAGAGACTGTCACCACGTCTCTCGATTGGTCCGCTTTGTTACAGTTTATCGGAATTGATTTTCAGCCAATGAATTTTATGCAAAAAATGTTATATTATCGATACAAAGGCAAACAGATATCGTGTATTTGAGAAATTAAAAAGTGAGTAAATAATAACTTTTATATAAATTTTATTGTAGTAGATTGTTCATAAATACATTTTTATAACAACATAAAAAAAGCCAAAACGATTATACATTTTCTATTGTTTAGATACTAAATTACAGCTTACTGTTTTTCTTCTTGATCATCTCTTTGAGTTTTCTGCGCAGGATCTTCCCGCTGGGATTTTTCGGCACCGCGTCGATAAAACGAACACCTCCCCTTAAGTGTTTTGGGTTGGACAACTGAAATAAACGTACATCAAATGTAATGCACACATATTATAATCGCTCAACATATACACACACTAAGTCTGTATGACCCGTATCTGTACGATTCAAAATGTCCATTTCGTAGGTAATAAAATAACATTTTAAATATATTGAAATATTTTAAAAATTCACAATGAGGGTAGTGCAGCAATTACAAATTTAATTGCCAAATTTAAACTAACGAATGGTATGTTTGAATTACATATAATATAATCGATAAATCGGAACGCTCGGTTCACCGATTGACGCAAATTCAGTCAACACTTCGGCAGAATGGCGCGAAAACGTAGGAAGTCTACCCTTATATTTAAGAACAGCTCTCACGAAAGTAGGAAAGGGCAGATTAATGGCGTTCTAAATTAGGAAACCCTAAATGTTTAATGAGTATCCGGTAAATATTCGAAAATCCTAATTCGTTTTAGGATTTTTTTTTTACTTGTCTTTTACTCTCATTTAGTGCATTCTCGTTTCAATTTGCCACTTTTTGTTCATCATGCGGGTAAAATTAATTAACGGATGAATTCCCAATAAGACGAATTTTGCTTGAGTTATGGGGTTAATTTATGAAGAAAAAAAGTTAGATTGAAAAGTTGGGACAGCATGATAAGGAAAGTTCCAAATAACCATATTTCACGGCGCTGTCTCGAGTACCTCGATATTTAAGTTAAGATAAGTTGTTTTTGATAATTTTAATGTTAATGTATTATTACAAGTAACAACCCTTATTTTAAATATACATTTATAACATATTAAAAACTTAAATTTTAAATTGCTAACAAGTTAAGAAGGTATATAATGAAGTCTGTCTGAAATGAGTATGATGGCTGCCGAGGATGCTCATTGACCACACGGCAGTTTTGGTCAACGGGAAAATATTGCGTTTGGCACTATAGATCAGTTAACTGTGTTGAGATGTGTGTATCCTTTGCATTCTATCAATGTGATCGGATTTGCTTAAAGTTAGGTGATCTTATCCTGTGCTGACTGTATGCAAGCAGTAATGCTACAGTCTGTGTGTCTATTCACATCAAAATCTGTGGTGTTTCTAGGTGGCAAATCGCAACCCCAGTGTGGTAAACTTTGCAGGACGGCATTTTGTCCTAAGCAGGAATACTACCAAGCCTGCACAATGGTAAATCAGCTGAAAAATCAAGTGCCGACCTTCTCAAGATCCGAGATGTATAAAAAGTTAATAGATTTGCCTAAATATGTGCATATTAGTAGAATTGGTTGGAAACTGACGGGTTTACTATTCGGATTCTCATGAATTTTGTTGGCCGTCGTTCCTATCACAGCGCAGGGAGAACGGTTCATTGACCCATACTGCAAAAGACAAAGACGGCCTGTCTGTCTCTTTTTGTGTCTTTTTGCGTTAAACTCTATGGGGGATAATCGTTTTTCACACTTATATGAAAAGAGGAATACCTCCTATTTTTGTCTAAATATACACTTCTGAGCTGGCATCGTGCGATTTTTCATCGACGTGCCTGTTTAGACACATACTTTTTCGGTATTTTCACAGATTCTTGAAAGATTGCCTTAGATAAATTTATCTCTAAGAAAGGTTAACCTGAGATCTGTTAAATAACTGATTTATTACAAGTTTGGACGCAGCGAAGGCTTTGACAGGGTCTGGCATAAAGTACTTGTCCTAAAGCTTCCTTCCTACGAGCTTCTAGAAAAATTATAAGTATGGATTGAAAAGTTCCTTACAGGATGGAGCATCAAGATCCTGACTGACAATACATACTCAGATCTCTAATGCATTAAGATCAATATCCTTAAGATTTTGTATTGCTTCCTATTTTGTTCATTCCGCATATTAATGGTTTAAGTAAGGAGACTATCACACTACTATTATAAAGGCCAAAGTTTGTGAGTGTGTGTGTATATGTTTGTTGCTCTGTCACGCAAAAGCTACGCAATGGATTTCGATGACACGGTACAATAATATATAGCTTACACATCAGAATAACACATAGGCTATAATTTATAAAGATATAGTGTGAATTATCCAAAATATAACGATAAGTGTCAAGTAAGTAGGAAAAAATCTATCATTTGCGAGCTATTCTGGCGTGCGCCGCAAAAGCCGTTGGAATTACACGTATTTAATGTACAATGGAAATGTTTATCTTAAATAGTCCTACAAAAAAGCCCGTGACAGCATATATATATCTATCTTGTATGTGTTAGCCATTATCGCCAAATTAGTGAACCATAAATACAATAATAATTGATAATTTCTTTCTAACGCACATTTGGTAGTAGCAAATTGATCTTTTATCAAAATAAATAGTTTTATCGCATCTGGTGTTTAATGTAGATAAACTTTGTCTTTTACGCTACATCATTTGGACAAATATTTGAATAGTTATGACGGTAGACAAGCCAGTGCGCGATATTATGGTGCGGTCCGGCGGCAGGGTCAGACCATAAAGGCGGCAGGCATACATTTGAGTACGCCATGTTTTTCCCACGGCCAGCTCTATGTGGCTTGTTCACGCGTTTCTAAATCGCAAATTCTGCATGTTATACAGACCAAAATAAATCGTTTAACATAGTTTAAAGGAGTATATTGCAGTAGCTACCTGTAAGTTTTGTATTACCATCAATCATCATATACTTCCGTACCTATCTATCCTTACAAACTATAGCTTTTATAATACTTATAATACGTATTAATGAGATCATCATAAAAATACTTAGTTCCAATTTACATACATTACACAATATAATTGTTCGAACACTTACGACTGGAGAATAGCTGCACCGATTTTCATTTTTAATTTGTTGGATTTTTTCCGTCCCGAATAGTAAAATAATAGAAATACATTGAAAAATGACAAAAAAATAAAACGCTTTCTATCATTATCACAATTTTCCATCACGACGCGGGTGAAACCGCGGGGCGCAGCTAGTAATGTTATAGGGCACAGGTCCGACCTCATTTGGAGTACTATCGTCAGTTCTGGGCCAAGGCACCTCGGTGTCGATTTCTGGTTGTAGGCAGCACGCAACGTCGAGCATCTCGAAATGGTTCGACACTCTCTTGGGGTTGCGAGTGTCAATGGGTTATAGTGATCACTACTCCCTGATGGCTAACATGTTGGTTTGCTCTTTAAAAATCCTTCAAGAGGCAAGAAAATTATGTCTCTTTTGGTCTATAGTCTGAGACTACGGATGGACGTATAGTATAATTTTTGGATACTCCTTTTGTTTCACTGATATTCATCAAGCGTTTCAAATGGGATTTTCGGCTTAAGTGTTTAAAATTGGGCTCCCCCTTAGTGTATGATCAATCTTGTTTGCTTAAAATATTTAAAGGCGCCATATACAAAATGTTTCAACGAAAAACTTTACGGCGATTTCTCACCTTGCCAGCGACAAAATCCACGATTTGCTTCTCCGTGACGTCACAGCCGGGTCTTTTGACCACAAAAGCCAGAGGCACCTCGCCGGCCAGCTTGTTGGGCACGCCGACCACGCCGGCGTCCAGGATATTTGGGTGCTGCATCAGCGTCGCCTCCAGTTCCGCAGGTGGCACCTGAAATATATTACTGTACATATGATATTTTTTGGTGACATATACCTTTTAACACGCTTACACTCTTTCATACGTATAGCATATGCGTGCGATTGGGGTAATTTTTCTGTTTGTCGGACATTATTACTAAATTGAAAAGTTAATAGTGCAGACCGAGATCGGGATCATGATTGAAAGAGAGATCGTTTGACATAACGGATAAAAGAACTCACTCAAGTCTACCCTCTCAGAATCAAATTTTGTTACCACAGTTATTAACAAATATGTTACAAGTTTGTGTACGTCACCATTTTTAGTTACTGGCCACTTTATATTTTTATTGCCAACGTTTTAACAAACGAGAGAAAATAATTAGATTAAATCCAACTATTTAAAATTAAAACTTATTTGATATTGAATTATGAACTTTTGAGGCCCTAGCACTAACAAAGCAAAGCATTTAGACATAAGACATTAGTTACGTGCGATTATGTAATGCACCATGAAGTTAGTACAGTCCGAAATTATGCGTCTGTAAAGATAGCATTGTAAAGAGAGCAAAATTCGAAAATGTTTTGCTCTAGATTTAGTGCTAATTTGATGCCAAAATTAAAAATTTGACGTTCTTCCTGGGTCCCGAAAAAACATACAATGCTAGCCTCAAATAAAACTAGCTTTGTATATACCAAAAACCGACACAAAATAAAAATGCATAAGTAATCATAGGCAACCCTAATTAGTGCTCAATGAGTGGGGGTTATATGAAAAAAAAAACAAATAAAACCGAAAATATCATTATATATCATACTAATAGTAACGGTAAGGAAAGCAGAGTATTATTTTTTAGATTTAAAGTGATCTAACCTACTACAATGAATGTATTATTTTGATTAAGTGCGCGATGAGTGTTAACAGGGAAAATTAAATACAAGAATTAACAATAATGAATATCGACCTTTGGACCATTGACAATACTAAAAAACTAAATAATCGGCACTATTGTTCAGATTCAAAGAGTTTTTAACATCCTAGCGCTGTTGTCTTAACACAAATTAAGTGCTTGATAAGTGCTGTCAATAAAACTAAATAGAAGAATTAAGAAGAATTTGTATTATGACAATTGTGTTATATTGTATAGTGCTAGAATGTTTAAAACTCTTTGAATCCGAACGATAGTTCCAATTATTTAGTTTTATAGCATTATCAGTGGTCCAAAGGTCGATATTTATTTTTTTTATTTCTTCTATTTGGCTTTACTGCTATACTTAGCAAGGCACTAATTATAATGAACAAGAATAGTGCTAGGAAGTTCAAAATCTTTGAATCTGGACAATAGTGCCGATTATTTAGTTTTTTAGTATTGTCAATGGTCCAAAGGTCGATATTCATTATTGTTAATTCTTGTATTTAATTTTCCCTGTTAACACTCATCGCGCACTTAATCAAAATAATACATTCATTGTAGTAGGTTAGATCACTTTAAATCTAAAAAATAATACTCTGCTTTCCTTACCGTTACTATTAGTATGATATATAATGATATTTTCGGTTTTATTTCTTTTCTTTTTTCATATAACCCCCACTCATTGAGCACTAATTAGGATCGCCTATGATGATTACTTATGCATTTTTATTTTGTGTCCGTTTTTGGTATATATTTATGTATGTTTGGTATATGCATTGTTTATTCTGGACTTAGGAAGAGCGTCAATTTTCTAATTTCGGCACTAAATTAGCATCAAATTAGCACTGAATTTCGGGCAAAAAAATTTTCGATTTTTGCTCACTTTACAACGCTAGCTTTACAGATGTCGAAATTATCCAAGTGGTGCACTACAATCTAACGAATTCATGTGTAGTGTCTAGTCCAGTAAGTCGTTCTATACAATTAAGTGTCA
>BGZK01001589.1:0-129306 GCA_005406025.1 Eumeta japonica
CCTGACCTTAGGTCAATTGCTCAATGGGTTTTTAAGTCAATATGTATCATTCCCTCTAAGAGCCTCTTCCAAGAGTTTAAAAGTAGATGGTAGAAGAGGCTCGTAAAGGTCGCTAAGAATTTAATCGATACTGTCATTGTATCGATAACGTTGTTAGTGCAGTCTCCGACCCTCCTTCAGTGTGGAGCCGAAGGGCTTAACCCTTAGGATCTGAAATAAAAAGATTGAAAGAGGATATGTCTCTGCAGGGCGTGGTATAATTTTGTTACAAGACGTAAGATTGATATTTTTCAATCCATTTCGTACCTAAAGAATCAAACCCTTGATTGACGGTGAGATTTAGTCAGTCATCTTTATCTCATGGTCATTTGACGAGTCATTATTAGAGTTATCGACTTAAAATATGAAACTGTATAAGTAAACTGTATAAGTTTGTTTGCACCTATTCCTGATAAAAAAATGTCGTATGACTTTCATGTAAAGGTTTTGTTGATTCACTTGTTTTAGGGCACCATATCTTCAAGTAAGAATGGAATCCTTATAGGATCACTCGTGTGACTTTCTGTATATTTGTCCGTCTGTCACGGCCAATTTTCCTGGAAACTATTTGGACCGATTATGTTGATGTTTAGTACACATATGTATGTTTGTGATTCAAATGAGAACGTATAACGCTAATCAATGAATTTTCAATATATGTTGGTCCCTATTAGGGGGTAATTTAAGGAGTAAATTAGTTAATTGAAGATAAACTTTAATAAACTGTACTATACGCCATACCAAGTGAAAGCTCTTATTTTGAGAATCTCGGATATACTTTGTTTTCATAATTTTAATGTAAACGGTTTTAAGGTTTTTTAAAAAATAAATAAAAATTAACCATTCCCTTTTCCCTAATACATCTAAAGTTTAAAAAAGGACGAGAAATAGTTCTTTACCTACAGACTATAAAAAAAAAAAACTATAAGAAGTCTACAGTTCGCTTTGTTTCGGTTCGTTCCAGTATCCAATATAAACTGACCCTGGCTAAGAAGGTGAATGCATACTACGAGTAAGTGTACACCAATATAGAGTGAACATTATGTTTCACCCCCTTTCACTATCCCGTTTAAACTGACACTCACTAATGATGTACTTAGACTGCCTGATGGGTGCAGTCGGTAGTATCCCTATCTGCTGCACTGGGTTCGATTGTCATGCAATCAAAACATTTATTTTAATAAAACCTAATCTGAATAGATTTGCAACAAAAATATTCTATCTGATACCCGTAGTACAAGCCTCGATGCTTAGGTTGGGATCAAGTGGTGCTGTGTGTGTTTCCGAAGATATTTATTATTATTACTTATATACTTTATGAGTCTCGATTTGTAATTAACTTTACGTAATTGCGATGCAATATTAATTTTAAGACAAAACAGACAATATTATAATATCTTCTATCACTTAATTAATGAAAATTGTTATGAGTGTTATTTGTAAGTGGCATAATTAAATATATTATATGTGTAATTTTTTCTATATATATTTCACGGAGCTAAGGGCGGATCCAGTCTTCGAGTTAGAGAGGGACCACATTGTAATGGCCCAGTCAGGACAAGCCTCAATTCGATTGCTATAACAAGACAAAAACTCACTCCAGAGGGGGTCATGACCCTCATGACCAGCCGCCCCTCTGGATCCGCCCCTAAGCGAACGGAGCGAGAGGTAGTGCGGCGCCTAAAGCAGAACAGAGCCTGTAATTACTACGGAAATTGCGAGTCACAGGGTCCAGTCCTTTTACAATTCCCATTATAAATGTTCGACAAAGCTCATCAGAGGAACGAACGAACAAAACTCAACAGCAATATAACCCTCATCCCGGCTATTGCCCGAAATTACACGCGCCCATTGTTATTGCTATTAAAAGCCTTTATGCGGGCATTTAAAGCCATTAATTTGACCTACAAACGCCTGTGAACGCACGCTGTTGGGGCGCAAGTGTTATGAATGTTACATATTTCTCGACGTTTATTTTCAAGCTTTTGAGGTTAGAGTAGGCACTGGTTCAAGTGCTAAAACAATCTTGTTGCCAATTCTGAATCGTCCCCACAGACTATTCATGTTCAATATTAATTAAATAGAAATTATTTTTGTTCTCTAAATTTAAGGAATGTTTCCTTTTATTCTAAAAATTGACTAAGTACGAGTAGGACTCTCATACGAAGGGTTCTGTTTTACCGCACAATATTCAATACTATATATTTTATTAAGTTAGTTTAGTTAAAAAACCAAAAAGATTCTATAGCAATATGCTATTATTCTTAAAGATCCCTAAAGTAGTTATAAAATTATATCCGTCAATATCTTTGTAACAAGGTATTGGTGTTTCCAATCAACAGGAGATTCAGGCAAGGTGATCCACCAGTGCTGGAGCAAATGTTTTGGAAATTAGAATGGGGCCATCTGGCATTAAACTTAAACCGCAACTGAACCATCTAAGATCTGCTAATGACCTAATTATACCTGAGAAAAATCCAAAAGTACTAGAATCCATGGTGGAGGTAGGTTTAGAAATGAACTCGGAGAAGACAAAAATGATGGCAAACTTCGCAGCAGCAGACAATCATAAATAGGAAAAAAGTGGAATACGTAACGGAGTTTGTATATCTAGGCCAGATTATACGAGTAGCACCCATAAATCAAATGTTCTAGGAAACAGACAAATAAATCGCTACGGGATGGAAAAAAAAATTGGCCTTTGAAAAAAATTACGAAAAGCAAGGAATCAGGTATTAAGATTAAGAAAAAGATTTTTAATACTTGTATTCTCCCCTTCATCACGTATGATTGCTAATCCTTAGCGCTGACTAAAAGTAACAGGGACAAACTTGCAAAATGCCAGAAATCCATGCAGAGGAAGATGCTAGGATTAAAAATAATAGACGAAGTCAGAAGTACAGACAATAGAAATTAAACAAAAATAACAGATATCCTTTTACGTATTCACTAACTCAAATGGGGATGAACTGGGCATATGATCCCATATATGATGATGAAAAGTGGAGCAATTAAGTGACAGTCTGGTATCCGAGAGATTGCTTCAGGAGCGAAGGCGGTAAATTGCGAAGGTGATCTGAAAGTGACCCTAGATCACCTTCGGCTATGAGTGACAGTTGTTAGAAAACATAGGAAGGTTTTGGAGGAGGCCTATGTCGTAAGGCATAACGAACGCCTTGAAATACTAGAAATGGTTGAAAGTTATCTTTTGAGAGATAATAAAGGCTTCATTATTATTATTATTATTATTATTGGTGTTTTTATACTGGTTAGACTTTTGCATGTTTTGTCGTTATTCCCGTTATTGGCAAAAAAAGGAAAAAGGTATTGAAAAACACGTTTTTTGTACGGGGACCTCCTTTAATTTTTTAGTTTGTTTATTTTTATTGTTCGTTAATGTAGCGGCGATAGTAATACACACTGTGAAAATTTCAAACCACCTGTTATAACTTAAAAAAGAACAGCATAGCCCTATGACCAACGGACTGACAGACGGACGAAAATTTAACATGTAATGAATCGTCATTAGCATTATATTTTAGTATAATATATAATAACATTACATGTTAAAATATATAGTAACATTAAAAAATCTTAAAATTGTACATATTAACTAAAAAAGATGATTCAAGGAGAACAAAAAGATGATTCAGTAAATTGTACCACTCACTGTATAAAACACATTAAAAACCTCAATTCTATTCTGAAATAAGAATGAAGCTTATGAATGAAACATTTTCTCAATATTACATATTAGAAAAATCCTTAGGACGTATTTGTAGTTCACCAAACGAATAAAGGCCGAAGATTGCTTAGTCATAAATTCCAAAAACAAAACTACCCTCATTTACTCAAAATACATTGAAAATTTGCATAACATGACGTCTCGGGGGCATATTCGAGTATAGGTGGCTAGGTCAGGGCCGGGTCGGGCGCAATGTCGGAAGAACATTATATTCCAAGAGAAAATAATGTTTTATGTTATATACACAAGTTTTTAAACCACTGTTAAACATCTTGAAGCGTTGTATATGCAAAATGAATTTTTTTATAATGATTTTTTATTATCAAGGCAACATATAAAAACTACTGAATGTATCGGTACAGGACTTGAATATTCGATGCGGAATCGTTCGAAGCAGGCAAGGAAGGACCGAGATTGGCATCAAGACCGCTATTGCAATATCGGGACTGCTATCAAACCCGACACTGGAACTAGAATCGATATACATAGCAGGATCATGACTGGATGACAACGCGAACGGTTAATATTATAAATGTGTAGAATAACTACGCAAACGCGAGCGAGACTACGTGTAGGTATATTTCAATCATAAAAATATATTGTTGAATTTTAATTTAAGCCCAGTGAAGCGGGCTGGTAACTGCTTGTTAGTTTATTTAGTTAATGATAATTAAATAAATATCGGTGACATTAATCTTCACTGTCAATGTATGATAAGTGAGCACGTCATTTCGTGCGATCGAATAATTATTTACTCTTATAACTCAAAAAAATGCTATTAAAATTTAAAAAATAAGATAAAGAGCCATATTATGAAACACTCTAAGAATAGACTAGTAACATATTTTCTATTATGTAAAAGAAAGTTAAGCTTAAAAATGGACTTTTTGTATGTTAATTATTTACCGGACGTCTAATAAAGTGACAATAAGTTAGTATAATAATAAAGTTAGTATAACTAATAATAAAGTTAGTTTTAGCTGAAAATATGAATAAATTAAATAAAAAAAGAGATAGGTAATCACAGCCGTATTTATGAAACAGTGTGAAGCAACATGTCCCAAACTATGTAACAAAAATAAACTAAAATTTTTGAACATTAACATTTTATTTAAGTAAATAATTCATTAATTTGCAATATAAAAGTGGTTTGATGTAATTATTGAGTATTTAGGCAGCATAACAAGAACAATTCCAAGTTTTTGGATAAATAATCAATGATGACAAGATGTATTTATAATTAAAAATTTTAATTTTTTCGTTTCTCCTTTAATGTATTTCTGTTTTTGTTTCACTTTATCTTGCAGTTTATTCCTCTTTTTATCTAAAAATTGCATGACGGTTGCATTATGTGGGTTGCATGGAAAACTCAATACGTTTTTCTCGACAGAATGAGACGAAAGGCAAAGTCACATGTGATTAAAATTATCCAGATATAACGAAATTAGAAACTGAGTTCCTTTTTTAACTAACTATGGATAAAATATATTTGTTATATATTCATAATGACTGAATGACTTAGAAATCATCCATCATGCTAAGAAAATATTAGCATACCATAGGTGATACCCAGTCACTATACATAAATAAAATAAAAGCCTTCTTTATCAGAATCTACCACCTTAAATGCCATTGAGATCCTTTATCTAATAAAACTTTCTCTAATTGAGGACATAAACTTACACGTCTCTCTCGTCACAATTAAATAATCTTGCAGGAGGGATATAATTACTTTTTTTCTGTATAATACTTTGCTTTTCAAAACAAAACTCACCAGTCGTCACTTGTGACTGCTGCTTTACTTAGAGTTAAACTTTGTAGTTTTCTGATTGACAGTTATTGAGGACGTCGGGTTTTTAAGCCCTCGTTCCGATGACGACTTGGTTGACTGTCAATAAACGGAGTCACTTTTTGGATAGTTTCACATGTTGTTGAATACAATCTAACAATTCTGTTTTTATAACTGATAAACCACGCTGAGCTCTAAGAAGAATCCAGTAAATTATTTTCTGTATGTCTAAGGGTAAGCATCTTTTCTAGAGAGGGTAGTTGTAGGCACTCTGAAAGCAACAGCAGCTTTTCTCAATGAAATATCTGTGTCTATAAAAATTAAAGCATTAACTACGTCATGCAGAGCAGAATAATTCGGTCGAATAGGTTTCTTTATTTTATGAAACCTTTTTGGAAGTATTAACTAAAATTGCAGCTTTCTTGGGATCTTTGGAGTTATTTACGCATTTTTTTATAGATTGTAATTATTTTTTTTTGTTGTCTTATCAACTTCTGTGTTTTTTTTTAATTTTCATCATATTAGTTACAGAAAAATTCTCATCTGAAATTAATAATGATTAATATTATTAACATGAAACTATTATTTATTATTTAACTCACAAAATTTTTGAGGCTAGTTAAATGCTTACCAAAATTTCAAATTCATAGAAACATGAAACGCATGTTAGAAACACACTAACATGTATTTTACTTAAATTGTTCCATTCTAAATAATTAACAATTGCTTACACCAAATTGACTAAATAATGCTATCACGAATTGCTGTCTCGTAATTAGACACCACATGGGAAATAAACGTACGTGCAACACGAAACACTGAATATACTGTGCAACACCTAAAATAATAATAAAAACTTCATTAAATTATTTAAAATTTATAAGCAATAGATAAGAATATAAGCTTAACTTTTGATTGACATATTTCAGGTATTTATAAATCTTCATTATATATCCCAAAAAACTTAAACCGCAACGACACACGTCATGTTTTACTCCGAAAGACGGTTATTTTTTAATGTAATCTGACATGGACGTTCAATCTATTTTATATTTTTTTTAATTTCATAACATTAAATAAAATATGTCAATACAAGCATTAAATGCACAATTATAAATATAATATTATTCTTATAGAATAAGTTAAAAAAATATCAAATGTATGTTTCGTAAATTAGGATATTGTATCAAAATATGGCCTTTTACCTTACTTTAGCTCAAATATTTATGTTTTAATACAGAAAATAATGTATTTTTTGCTTTTCTACCACCTAGCGATCTCTTCATGCAAGATCGTTCAAAGATCCCTTTCAATATGCACATGTGCAAAATTTTCTGGTTCGCCTCTTGCCGACTCTTTCACCACCGGATGCGCTTCTTAAAGGAAATTGTCAATATCAAATGCTGTAAAACAACAACAAAAATAATGCACACTTACTGGATGTCTAAAGCTTACGACTCCCACTTACAAGTTAAATTCAAAATATTACCCCTAACCTTTCCGTTACTCACATACATATCAAAAACTACTTTAAGCTAGTAGAGTCGTTGAATGTGAACAAATAAAAAATAAATAGCATAGTACGCAACGAATACAAGAAGCAACCGCGCACTCACATACAAGGATCGCTATTGGAGGGCTGTACCCTAAGGCATTCCTAGGTATACGAATAAATGTATTGATGATGATGCAAATGAGGCAAATAAGGCCTAATGAGGCAAAATTAAACGTGACGTCATCTTTAATTTTGTGAAATCATACATATTTCATTTATTGCATTCCAATTGCTGCCAATGATAGTAAATTATATATTTGTTTTTTATGTAATGACTTTTGATTTCGTAAAACATATTTTACGCGTGAAATTTGAAGTGTTCCTTGTAAATCATTATGCAAACTAAGAGGAGATTAATCTTGGTTAGTACTGAGTTTTGGTTTTTCAGTGGCGTAGTTTGCAAAATTCGTTGTTTTATGCCAATACACGGATACATATAGCTAACGATATATAAACATGATCATATGAGCAGAATGTGTAATTCCGTACAAGCACTACAGTCAATGATAATCGACTATAAAGAAGACGTCCTAAAGTTATAACATCTGATCATCTAAGTTTATTGTTATTGTTGATATGATGTACATATATTTATGTCTATTGGGAAAATAAGAAACGAGTAACGTTATTTGAACCATTTCTGATATAGGCGAGAAGAAAAAACGAAAAATTGCATTAAAACTTGCTAATATAAAGAAATAAATGAAAAAAAATCATAAAGTTCATTGTCACTAATTAACAATCTATTCTATATTTTTTTACAATTTTATTAATGTTTTTATTACAGAAATATCTTAAACCGTTCATCTCGCCCATTCGTTGTTTTACATTGAAGTGATACTGGGGTTCACAACATAACGAAAATTAAAACGGCGAAATTTAGTAGATTCCACGATCTCTCTAATAACGTATGGAAATTGAATGTACAATTTTATCAACAACCTGCAATAAATAAGACAATTTCGTTACGCAACTTTTTGAACGCGCCGGCCTATATGAGAAAGACCGTTATCCGCATTATTTGTCATTTGCCTTAACTTCATTTTATGCCTTAATTGGTATTCAAACTTGACATTATACATTTATAATCTAAAGCATTTATCGGATCGCCTTTGAAGATATTCTATTGAAGTCGCTTAAATTATGAGTTTGCCAGAAACGGGTTTAAGTCAACAACAAGTGACTTCAACACTGTTTGTAAGTCGCTCTTCATTTCAAAACTTATAGCGACGGTGTTCTGAAATCGCTAGCTTTTCACACCGCAACGAATCAGGCCGAGATAGAGTTATAATCTACCAGAAATGTCAGATTTGTCGGCAGGCGGGCTGGATGCAATCGAATTGAGCGCGAAACTCGAGGAATAAAAATGAGTGGTTGGACAGTGCATCGAAGACTTGATGTGTAAGCAGTTTTTCCAACATCTCGCAGACCAGGGCTACAATCTATTAAACGTCATCACGTTACCAGCAGAGTGATGACGTATGCGTCTATTATTAAAAGACGTGAAGAGAGTTATGCCCATGTGCTACTACAGAACTTGCCTTTCCTAGTCTCATGACGTATGGAATTTAGCTAAGGAGTCTGGTAGCTAATTTTAACAGAATGTTTGTGCTGCAGAAGCGGGCTATTCGTGCTGCTTATAATTAACGGCCATAAGCATATCTCACGGAACCATTTAAATACATTTATATTTTGATTGTAACATCACAATAGACTTACGTAACCCTGTTTGTCAAGACAAATAGAGTCGCTTCAAAAATTAGCGGCATCCGCTTATGTTAACACCAGACATACGAATGACTTTGCTGCTAAACCCGATTCAGAAAAGTCAGCAAAACATTCAAGGGCAGAGTGTGCCTTTTTTATTTTATGTTGAAATTATTTGCTATATATATATAGTTATATATAACTAACTGATCTGTATTGCGTGTTGGGAGCTTCTAACGATCGCCGTCACCAACGGGACCAACGGTTTAATGTGCTGTCCGAGGTACGGCCACCTGGTGTATTTTGCTTTAAGTAAAAATTCATCGGTCGATTGGCCTGTGGTTGGGATGCAATACAATATGTTTTGGCTCAAAGGCGATGCACTCAACCAAAGAACCATTATCGTTGTTTAGCGCTAATCTGACAGGACATTGATAAGATTTGGGAGGTTGTGTTTATTAGACGATTGCTAGTTACTGCCTTACCAAAATTTCAATGTAACCAAGGCCGTATAAATCATGGAACACCGTACTATACTACCGCTAAATAGATGTTAAATAAACGATTCTATAACCTTGCACCGTAATTTGTTTTGGGTTAGATTAGTTAAAAAGTGTATTAAAACACTATTTCTTACTCATCACACTATGGGAGAATCCACGAAATTTTAATTTTTTATAAAATTTATGAAAATAGCATTTCTTACGGATTGCATTTAGACAAAGTACGAAATTTTCATTCTTTATTTCTCCGAGATGTGTAATTGCAACCAAAAGTGTGTACTGTCATGGTGCTAATTTAAACTGCGCATAATTACAATGACATTATTTTAAATAAAAATAATAAATATACAAATACATCTTTAAAAAAAATAAATATAAATTTTCTATTCTATTGCTTTAGGCTGTCATGAACATTATTATAATGAAATTAAGAAACAAAGTACACGTATATCAAAGCATCAACAGGGACGTCATGAAATAAGAACACTGAATAAATTCTTTCGACTTCAAATATTACTGGCACGGCTTTGAAAATGGATACCGAGAAAAAAATCTAAGAAGTTGGATTCCCACTTAAGCCTACAGCTATTTCATCTTGCGAAATCCTCTCTCGAGATGACAATTGAAATTAAGATCTGGATGGGAAGGGAACTCCCGCGCTTAAAAATAACTCCCAAACTACATAAATATCCGACGCGATTCCTGCGCACTAAATAAATAAAGAGCACCTTTCACCGGGCGGCGTCGCGAAACTCCTAATTCTTTGGAAGTGCGTAGAGCTACGGAAAGTCAAGCTGTTTTAGGGGCCGGCGGACGAGAGAAACTGCATTAATAAATCGTCATTGGTTATCGGCGTTTCCGGCTTTGTGCGCTCAACCTAAATTATTCTGAGTTGTTGCGCAGAACCTGAAAGTTTACACGTTCGCTAAGATATTAGAGCCCGTAAAAACTTATAAAAAATTCGCTTATAATGATTTTATGAACCGCAAAGATCAATGGAAAATCGACCGAACATCAATCAATTTTGTTATATTATTTTTTTTTTATATATTTTCAATTCCATAGGTTTGATACGTCTCATACTCCCATAAATAGCGAATACATCGACTTGATGAAGAATATACGATATGGGGTTCCTTATTCAATCAGATATCAAGATTAATGCATCGTATAATTTTGATTTGATAGATAATTAGTATAGTATTTTTCATATTTACAATCAATCAGCTATTTTTAAAATTTCAGTTTCCCGAGAAATACAATAACATTTCTCGGATGCACAAAAAACAAGTCTTCAATATTTTGAAAATTATAAGTATATAATAGAAAATTTGTCTATAGAAAAAGTAATGAAATTAAAAAAAAATGTATTTTGGACACATAGATTTCAATTGTAAAGAGGATTTTTTAAATTCTCGATTTTGTTTCATTACACGCAAATACAACTTCTGCATTTTCGTATTTTGAGCGGGGTTGTACCCGGCCGCTGATAGTAAATAAGGTTAATTAAGATTAATTAGTGGATATTTTTGTAAAAAGGGGTAAAGGTGTGAAAAATAATGCTAAGGGATGATTTCAGTTTGTTTTTCTTTATTTAACTCGTTAGCGTTTTAATTTTTTTCATCTAATACCGTCTTTTAGTCACTGATAATCATGTAGATATACACGATTATTGCAACACAACTTCAACACCTATTTCTAAATTAGAATTATGCATTCGTACACATTTTTTCACGATAATAACTATTCGTATTTCAAAAAGTCTTTATACAATTTCAATAAAAAGGACCTCCATTTGTCTGTTCATTGTGTATTTTAATATACGATTAACAAGGAAACCACATAACAGAATCTTTGGTTATTATCACCTTCAACACTCACGCATCGAAAGCCCAAGAATTATTTGGTCGTCGACAGATAAGACACATTTAAGAAATAACTCGGTCATCGTTAATCAACAACAATGTGAATGTATAGGCAAATAAAGGGAACTAGTATAAGTTTAGATAATCACAAAATAGGGAAACTAGTGTATTTTATGAAGGGTTCTGCGGCCCGTGATCTCTGCCCACCCTTCTGGAAAATCGACGTGAACTTATAAAATAAAACGTTAGGCATATCTGTAGTGTGCGCACAGAACACTCGCGACAGGGAACGATTCGCGCTTGCCGGTTTTTTCCCTTATTCCGCCGTGTGCCGGCCTTTAAATGGCGCGCCATTTGTAAAATTAAAGCCGGGGGCTCTTGAGGGCTTTTAATGAGACGAGAACTGGGTCGGGGGCGCCGGGCCGGATCAAATGCCGGCGCGGGCGCCCCGGCCTACACGACGCGAATATAAACAAAGAATTTAAGTAATCGCCGCGGCCACCCCGCCGGAGGCTCCGTGAAATTAGTTGGACGGCCTCCGACGGCGAGGTATAAGTCTATAGGGCACTGCAAGCCGCACCGGGGAGTCGTGGGTCGTATTAATCTGTTCACGTGACACGCGCCAAATAAGAAGGTACGGATCCCTCGGCCCGTCATCTCGGGTCGCGCCTGACTGCGGCTCGTTCGCGCGACGCCAAAAGTTTTAGTATTACTTATTGAGGTACTGGGGTATTGACACTTTTCGTTTTTAGAGTGCTCTGCGAAAAGAATCAAAGTTTTGATTTTCGCATTTCCATATCTTGCTGCTTATACAAAATGGATATGAAAAATTTCCTTGCTTGTATGATTTGGATGCGCGCCGATAAATAAAGGTGTTTCCAGTGGATTGTGTGAGATCAAATAAAGACGAGAAACGAACCTTGAACTACACCACATGCCGCAAGAAGAATCGGTGTAATAAGAACAGGAAACAAATCAAGACGCCGAGGGTTATCAATACCTAATCATACAACCACCATTATATTCAGTGACCTAAATAGTTCAAAAGTATTATGCGTTTTTGTAAAATTTCGTGGCTAAATTATTACGTTCATGAGCTTGATTTTTTGAGAATAGTTCAATAGTGAATGTCACGTAACATAATGTTAATATGTCATAATGTTTGAAAACGTTAAAATAAAAAGGCTTATTAAAATTTATTGAAAGTCATCCATCTTATTACTCTAAGTTTGAAGGAATTGGGAAAAAAATACTTTCATTATCAGTAATTTCTTTTCAGAACTACTAATGATTTTTGATAATTAATCCTGTAAATGTTAGTCGACTAGTGTTAGGGTATCTATCCCGTTTAAAAATTTAACTGCACGATGAGGTGCTAAATTCGATATTTTTCCTTTTAGACACAGTCAAGGTCAATTTGAAAAAAGGTTTGCATCTATGCCACCTAAAAGAATACCATCGTTTGAGCATTATCATTTAGTTATTAGGCAACAGTGGCAATTCCTAAAAGTAGAAGTAGACATGAGCTTTATAACGAAAGCACTTTTAATAATAGTGATAGCTTTACTAAATATGTAATAATTAACTCAAAAATTTTGAATCGTGCTTGCAAATCGCTAAGTCGTTTTCAGAACTATCATTAAAGCTGTTACCAAGGTGTCGCTAATTCAGTTAAATCAATGAACAATTCGCTTTTGAAATAAACAAACATGTATATATCTGGTTAGATCTTACATTTACATACAAAAATTTTGCAATTAAAATATAAGTAAAATTCAGGAAAAGTAAACAACATAGACTTGGTACCAGATATAAAAATATACTGTTTGTATGTCTCTCGATTGCACAAAGAAAACTCATGTATCGAATTAGGTGTGCGCACATTCAATAAGGTTTTTAAAGGTATTCAAAATATACCTTTGAACAAATGTGAGGTCGTTGCAAAACACTTAATTAAAAAGGGGGCTTACATGTATAATTTCCTATTATTTTGTTAATTAGCAATATATAAAAACTGTCCATTGACAAAACTAGCTCGGCTTCGTATCGGGGTTGTCATTTTTTACAACACTTTTGTTTCCGATTGTAAATGTATACAATTCCATTTGAAAAAGGCTACCCTTAAATTTCTTACTTGATCGTTTTGAGGAAAAACTGCCATCCGAAAGAGTGGTAAATTCATGGTACAAAACGTATTTTAAGAGTTATGTTATAATCTATGAAATAAAGAATCGTTCGTATTTGAAGTTGGACTGATGTGATCGGCTGATGAGGCGGCATGATATTTTTTTTTATAGGCATTGTTTTTTCCTAGAACTATTCCTTAACAAAATAGTTGCCATTTCAATTCGTCAACGTTTAGTCATTCGCTTGTGCAAATTATGTTTATTTGATCCGATTTTTTTATTTTATATTAGTATTCAAATGTGCGTGTACGGGAGTGTGCGCAAGCGTGCGCAAGTGTACGCACGTGGGTGGGTGTATGTCGTGTGTGTGTGGGTGTGTGTGAGCGACGCCGCGGGCATATTTGAATCTTAAAAACAGTGATCGCCAAATTTTAATTCACGTCCAGCGCAGTGGGCGGGTAACAGCTAGTCTGAAATAAAATTTTCATTACGCTTCAATTGCACAAAGACGCAAATAACTTTTAAGCCACTGAAAATTGCAGAACGTATGTGGGGCTTAAATAAATAGGTCCTGACCCCCTACCATCCTGCTTCAGTCCGTTCACTCCTCTTGTTAAACTGTATATGAGTAAATGCACACGACTCATCGCTTGAATGGTCACTTCATTCAAGTAACATCCTTTCGCACAAAAGTGGTAATTTTGCTTGCCAGCTGCGGACGCTGGGTTATCGTCGTTTCGCTTGCGTTCTTGCTAATGATAATTCTATCGTTCCCATTAAAAAAAATGAACATTTTATGCATATATTTTTAGGGTAGTGCCCAAGAAACTGTTATAGTTTCGCCATGTTCGTCTGTCTGTCCTTAGGTCAAAGACTCTTGGTATTAGAAAGCTGTAATATGGCATGAGTATACATATTAATCACTCCTACAAAGTGGTAGAACAAAATCTTGTTCTACCACTTTGCATAAGAAAGTATTTGCGTGATTTTCTCAATTCATTTTCGGAAGCAATGATGATTAGGCTACCTTAGCTGTTTTCGTGACGAATAAATGTATTATGCATGTACAGTTATTTATTTATTGAGTGAAATTATTTATAGTTGTAATCCTATATCAGGTTGTCAGTTGCCGAAATAAGTAATATCTCAAAAATCCTATATTGACGTTAACATCTATAAGTTTTTAGAATAGTCACAAGAGGGTTTTACCGCAGATCATGATCCTTTATTGTTTAAAAAGCCATCGAGATATTTCAAAGGTTGTGATGGACCATCAGTCGTAAAAGAAATATGATCTCGTTAATCAGATTACTTTTAGGGGAAAGATTATCTTTTATGGAAGAAGGTCGATCTACAGTACAATGCATAAAACTTTGCCGCTCTGATGTGCCTGCGTATGACGTAACGCAGGTTTAACATGCCCCGACCCTTCATTCTTCTCCCCCACGCGCCAGTTTTACGCCATTGTGACGCTTTCAAAACTAACTTCACAACGGCAGAGTTTCGTGCGTTGTACTGAAACGTGACTAATTTAATCTCTTTTTAATATTTTTAGTATTTTTTTTCAATTTATGACCAGAACAGCGACAAAGATGACCACCGAACGATATGATTGAATCAAATTTTTAATCGCCTCATTGCTGAGGCATATCCTTCGATTATACTTTTAGTTCTCCACCGTGGCCTAGCGTACTCTTTTGCTTCGAAGGCAATATACTCGACCATTGGACTACCAACGCTCGTGTAATAATTATATTGATATTATTGCCACAGAGAATAAAATCTTTATACATGATTAGAAGAATGAAGAATATTTTGCCTCCATCGAATTTATATGATAATATTGGTTTTTAAAATTGTATTTTTATAGTTAATTTGGTATCATCTGAAAGGTCTTGACTTTGCCTTGCGCTTTTTAACGGTTTCAAATGTGTTTCGGTAATTGTCAAAGTAAATTTTCATTTGAATTTTAAACGGCCACAAAGTGCTTCTTTCTAGTTACGTTGTTAATTAATAAATACGTATATAATAATTTATTTATCATTTCTCAAAATTCTATAAATAATCGCCGAATACCTAAATAGTTATGAGTAACACAAAGTACTAGTGGGAAAACTCTGCTGTGATGATGCTGGTGGTGTTGGTGCCCAAAAAAAAATAACTCTCCAAACTTACATAAGAATATGCTGATTACAAAAAAATACACAAGAAATCCGCTAGATGTCGCTTAATATTTTAGGAACTCGCAATACTATAATTTTATAAAATAAAAATCAATTGTTTATTACATAGTAATTAAGACATATATATAACATTGAAAAGTAACTTATACTTTAACTAGAACTGCGCCATTACTTGTCGACTTTCAAAGGAAAGTGAAAATCGATAGTAATTCTCGTACATAACGATTTCTCCTCGTATAAATAAATACTGATCTTGTTGTATTTGCAAGTATCAGAAGACGTTTTCTTCAAACTCAAATTCCCTGGTCGAGCAGATGATACGTTATAAGTACTAATAATTTCAAATCTTGCATAGCATCAAACTTAGCTAATAGTCGCAAGATTCAATAGTTAATAAACTGAAAAAATGCTTAGGGCGGTAAAAAGCATTTCGATATCAAGAGAAAGTTACTCAGAGCTTAGGAATAATCGAGACGGCGTGACTGGACCATTGAGCGTACGAGGCCAGCGATGTAGTCAATTGACAATATTTTGTTAACTTTATAGTGATGGATACGGAAAATATGTAATCACCCAGTGGGACATAAAAAGTCTGCAACCGGTCAAGACAAACAAAGTGAGAGCTATTTGAGGAAAATGTGAAATAGTAAAACGTAATTATTTAATATATGTATTTGATACATTAATGTTTACTATACGCACTGTGCATACTAAGTCATGTTCCACATCGCGCTATCACAACGCCACCTGGGAGTAGCTCACACGATGTCACTCAAATTGACAGAAACACTGCAAATTACTTCCAGTCTCCTTCTTTGGCGGATGCCGTCTTAAATAAAAGAATGCCTCTCGCAAGGAGAGACGTTGTAAATCTGATGGATTGTAGATATTGAAATAGACGAGTTTTGCGTTAGTCTGCCCAGCGTTGCAATTTGATATATCCTCTTATCATAGGCCTATGTTTACCAGATGGCTTTTATAAGCTGATAAAAATGACACCATTATATTATATGTTTTGTATTATGGAATTCCACTTACTTCATCACTTAGGAAATGAAGAACATAATTTTACCCTAAGATAGATGCAGATTTATTAAAAGTCAATTCATGTACTGTTAATTATATATAAATAAATTCGCTTAATAAATGACTGAAAATACGAATAAGTACTATGTAAAAAAAAAATAAATGCAACAGATACACAAATATAACATTAATATTACTATTTGTTAACTTTGTATATCGTAGAGCTCTTTAGCTTCCGGAATATTTCAGCTGGCGGTAGCAGTAAACACGATATCTCGTAACTCTAGATTGCTCCGCGAGCACCGGCGTACGAGACACAAACGGTGCGCACAGTTCTTTCTTACTGAAAATATTGAATATAGTTAATTCTCGCTATAATCCAAAATCACAACATTTCGTTTAAAAAAAATCCATCCCTACAATGATATCCAATCGTTTTGTCGCATGAAAATGTATGCTTGAATTTAATTTGATTTGTATACAGAATCCAATTAATATCACCCCGATAAATTCTAAAATTGACGCATTCACCCTTCTTAGAGTATTAGACGCGAATTGCGTTAATGCAAGTGTAAGAGGGACTAGCAGTATTCATAAACCTACAGACCTCCTTTTGTATTAAAAGAGTTAGATGGGTAAATTTTAGAATTTATCGGTTTTACGTCATATTATGGAAATTTTCTAAAATTATGCGGAATATACATTGATCGCCTTTGACGAAATTGTTAAAATCAGGGATTAAGTTTAATTGGTTAGAACAATTTCAGGCGAGATATAAATTATTAAAGAAACATTTATACATATCTTCGGTTTTAAAACACTATAAATGGGGATGAAAACGTAATGACTATTATAAAATTTATAAATGCAGACACAGAAGTACCATGTAAATTATTGATGTACGAAAATGCGCCGCCTCTATCGTTGAGACGTCACACTTTTACACAATACAGATGTGAAGTAGTACCTTATGCTGTTTATTTCGTCTAATGAATGAAAGTTCCGGTGGCCCACTCCCTCCTTCATCGGATATCGTATTCCTTCCTAAAAGTTAATGCGGCCTACTCCTCACCACCAGATATCTCATTTCTTCCTAAAAGACCGGCAATGCTCTAATGACTGAGAAATCATTAGAGTTAGACGATCACTATACCAGAGATGGTATAGTGATTGTCCATGCACAGCGGTGATCACTTATGCTCTAGTGGCTGGCATGCTAGCTAGTCCCTTTAATTTCCACACTTCACATTAAAGATTGGAAGAAATGACATACACATCCCAAATGATATACAGATATATGGGCACTGATTCCACGATTGCTATCAGAGTTGCTGATTCAATGCGTCATTATTATTTCGTGTAGAAGCCAAATAAAAATAGTGATCAAGACAACGTGCCTACGATAGAACCAGGACATCGAGAGCTAAAGAGCTCCACAATATACTCTGACGGAAGATATATTCCAATGCAACACAGTTTTAAGAGATGTATTGAGGTGTCTCGTAAACAATCTCGGTTTTTAATGTCCACTTTGTTTATTAAATAGTCATACGAAGAAAACGTTAATATTCTAATTATAGCTCATCGTATTCTATGGTCTTAACAATATACGAATTTCTTATTTATACGTATTATACCATATAATACGTATTTATACTTATTGTTATACCATACGTATTACTAAAATGCCTTCCCCGTCAATTAACACAGTATCAATAATAGAAAACAAAACGGCTGTACTCTTCATAGAACTAGAGAGTGATAGTAACAAATGATGACATGTATAAAAAGAAGCACGTGAACTTCACTTAGGTACACCGACACTACTTATGAGATACCCTCACTATTTATACCGCAAAAGTTGTCTCATATCGACCAC
Source organism: Eumeta japonica (assembly GCA_005406025.1). Classification (NCBI taxonomy): domain Eukaryota; kingdom Metazoa; phylum Arthropoda; class Insecta; order Lepidoptera; family Psychidae; genus Eumeta; species Eumeta japonica. Next base: position 18,418 of record BGZK01001589.1, read on the forward strand.
TAAACAGACAAACAATATGCCGAGAAACTCGCGTATATCGCCGGGGCGACCTTTTTTAACACAAGGATCAGCGGCGCAATGAAACTTATGGGCTCGTCATTTCGAGACAGGTCTCGCCCAGCGGGAATCGGACCTGTAACTTTCTAAGCTCTGGACTTCGAAAGTTGCAGTAATTCAAAAGTTACCTCAATAATGCTCCCGCGCCGTTTAGCTGAAATATCACGCGATGTGACAGCGCACAGCGGCCGTCTTTATGCGCGTCGGCTGACCCGGAGCCTATCTGCTTAACGCTCGGTTACGTGCGGCTGATTTACCGCCATAACATAAATCTACATAATGGCAACAATAAAGAGTCGGCACGTATTATATATTAAGGATTTTTCTTTTGTGAAAATTATAATGATGAGTTATGGCGTTTGAATGCGTAACTTTTTTTTTTTTTATAAAATGATGAAGTCGGTACTTTTTTTGCTCAAGTTATTGAATCTCTGATTTTATTTTTGGAAAATGTAAGAGAATACAAAATAAAATTTCAACTGCACAATTAGAAACACTGGTGGCATGAATATTTTATATTATTTCTTTTCATCAAAAGTATAAAATCTGTATTTGCAAATTTTTTGTTTAACGAAAATATCAAAAAGTGAAATTTTACTTAATCTGTTTTCAGTACTTATTTGTTTAAATTTTTTTATATTTTTTGTACATGTACATGGACAGACGAAAGGAAAAGAAAGAATATATAGTTGGACGAAAAAGCATCTACCTATTATATTCTGGTAGCATATCTCTATCAACGATAAAGGTACGATATCAACACTTTTCCACTTTACCATTTTCCCTACAGATTCCGACACAGAAGTTCCATCACTGCCGAAGACTCACACGCGGGCAAAGCAAATAACATTAGTCTCAAGCAACTGACGAGCTGGCGATTTATTGTTTACCAGTGGGCCTAACATGACGGCCTAGACATGAGTCTCTCTGTAGGTTTGTCCCTTTCGCTCATCATATTGGGCGATAAGGATAACCCTATAGAGAGACTCTTGTCTAAAGCACCATGCAGGTCCTGTGCTAGGGCCCCGGCTACGAGGCACTAGTAGTACGGGTAGCACTTGTATATCATATAAAAGATGACTAGAAGATGATAAGTGCGATCATGTAACGAAGTTTTAACAGGTAGATACAGTACATTACTAAATCCAAGAAAAATAAAACTAATTTTTTAGAAAAAATATGACAAAAATTGCTAAGAAACAAAAAAAATCATTTGTCCCAAACGCTACCAAACTTCTTTTAGTTGTAAACATTCAAAATTCAAGTAAAAATAGAAATAACCTAATTTTGCAATAATTTGACACATCATGACACAAAATCTGTTATTTTGATCTTTACTAAACTTCACAGGATTATCCGCTGGGCTAATCTGAAGATTTAATAAAAATTTCATTAAAAACGGTCCAACCGTTTTGGAGTCCATAGGGAACATATACCCCACATAGACATATAGACTTTTTAGACATAGATTTTTTATTTTATTTTTTCTCAGAAAGGAAATTATGTAGTTGCTTTGTATTATGATTGATATCCACTTTTTTTTGGAAAAATGATTGTAGTATAAATGTAAAATTATTTTTTAACGTAAATCCCCGTACCCAGACATAAATTTGAAAGTTAAACGAATATGGTCATTAAAACACAACACCATTGCTGTAGAAATTTTGGGACTTCTTATCAAAAAACTGCGACGAGTAGTTTTGACAGTCCTCTCTTGATATTAACCCAAGACTATCTAAAGAATTCTGAAGATACTGAAACAGGTGAAAATCTGATGGTGAAAGGTGAAGGCTATGTGGTGGATGCATTAACACTTCCCAACGAAATTCTATCAATATTAACTAAAAAGCTAAAAATGTGTGCCGTCTAGCATTATCATGGTGAAAAACCACATCTTTACTGTTGATAAATTCCGGTTGTTTTTTTCTCTACTTGCTTGAATCTCGTCAACAGTTGGCAGTAGAAATCCGAATTGATGGTTTTTATCCGATAAAAAAAAACTCATAATGAATAATACCCATCTAATATCGCCATACATATAGCATTAATTTGTAGCGAGTTACTTCGGGTTTCTTTATAATCTGTGGAGCTTGCTGGCCTTTTGATCATCTTTTTCGCATGTTCTTGTCTTAGGTAATCCATTTTTCATCACCAGTATTCAATCTTGTCAAGAATGGTTTTGGTTTCATTACGTTTCAATAGAGAATCCAAAATGAGTACACGATTGGTTAGATTTCTTTCAGTGAGCTCATGTGGGACCCAAGTATTGAGGTTTTTCGTATATTCAGCTTTTTTCAAATGTGTCCAAATTGGTTTGTTGTTGATTTCCAGCTCTTCAGCTATGTTATAAGAACTAATAAGCCGATCTTACCTCACTATTTCCGAAATGGCATCGACTTTATCCATAACACGCCAAACAGAGCGAGGTTCATCTTTTACATGAGAATTATCGGACTAAAAACGTTGGAACCAATTTTGTGCTACTCTTACCGTCACCGCATTAGGTCTCTTAATGTTACAATTTTTTTCCGGCTTGTGTCGCATTTTCCCTTTTCTGTAATAAAACTACAAAATATGTTGAATTTCTACATTAGAATCAATCATTTTGATGAACAGAAAAACAATAGAAAATGGCGGGATACCGATTATACTTTTTGCTTTTCTTTTTTTTAATATCATCTGTTCAATGGTATCAAAACTAGTCAGATATTAACAGCACAACCAGAGATATTTTACTACAATTTTTTAATTATAAGATACGAAAAACCTTTTTATCCAACCTAATATATACATCTCTATAACAAAATCTTTATTCTCGATAAATGCTTATAGAAATAAACAAGAAACTCAATTTAATGCCAATTTTTACCTCTATTTTCTGGCTGTATCGACAAAAGAGATGGCCAACAATGTCACCGGAGGTTGTGAATAAAGTGACAACTTTCGTTTGAAAGTCTTTTAATATCACGTTTATTTGCATCCTATACATAGTCGCATATTTTTACTTATTAAAGTTTCCCGGGAAGGTTTCCTTGATATTTCATAACTTCTATTACAACTCGTCCATTTACATTATGAAACTTTTATGGCTTTGGGAAAAGCGTCGAAATGGCATTGCAAAAAGGGGGAAAAGAAGAATTATTACTATACAACATTTTATTTTTGCAATTTCCATTGATGTTGTTACGATATATCCGTATTAAAGTTCGAGGATTGAGGTAGGATAAAAAATTAACACTCAAAAACAGGAGATATACGTTCAGGAACAGGCACAAAGATGCACTGCGGAATTTCTATAACACACTAATCGCTAAAACAAAACTAAATTGTTGGCGCTCAAATTCCGATATTCAAACGTTATTATTAAACAAAATATAAACCAATGCTAGTAGTAAATACGTTTCGTTCAATGTCAACAAACGACACTTAGTACATTCTGGAACACTAAATCATAAAAACGCGCCAACAACGTAAATACGCTCACGCATTTCGAAATAAACCGACGAATTATTTATTCTGAATAATAAAATAACAAAATAACTTCCTGAAGAGGAAGTTAATAAAATAACAGAATAACTTGCTGAAAGGGAAGTTATTCTGTTATTTTTTATTACTTCGTCTATGAGCGTAGTTTGCTACATTATCATTAAATATAAATATAGTTAAACCTAATATTACTGAAAAGTCATGGATCGGAGACAGAGACTATCGGGTCAGTTAGATCAATGTCTATATAGAGGAAAATCACATAAAGGGAGCGAGAAATCGATATAAAAATATGTAGCTTATAGACGACCACTACAATTCCAGAATTAATGCAGCTTTTTCTAGAATGCATTAGCTTCTTCAACGTGGCGGTTAATCGATAGAGAGATAGATAATGATGTCAGGTATTTTAACATCCCAATGCAGCTATCAATAATGATACTGATTTTTTATGGATTATCTGCGTATATTCTAAAATAAAAAAAAATATACATCTCTAAGAAGACATTATATAGAATGATTTGCAATAAATAGCAATCACCAATAAATAATTATCCGGAGACAATTTCTGCTAAAATTTTGAAATTCATAATTGTTTTTGTTTTAATAGTACAATTTGTTCTGATTCGAAAGTACTTATAATTAGATTATTTATGCACTGATCAGTCTAAACAAATGTTGTATCAAGTTTTTATATCCTACTACTAAGATTAATACCTCAGTAGTAGTAGAAGAGTTCCTTTAATCTCTTTTGGTATTTTAGATTGAAACTATGGTCCAGCCCAAGTTTGGGGCTATTGATAGCTCTCGTCAACGTGACAACATTTGGAACAAACCGCGATGGTTTCATCATTCAAAATTTTATAAGCATAGAAATGCACGAAAAAGGATGACAAAAATTGAACATTTGAACAAGGAACAATAAAACATAGGTTTAAGCGACTAAACCTATGGGCCGGTATAAGGAAAAAAAATAAGTCAACATCAAAACATCAGGACAGTCCGCCGTTAAAAACATATGACGTTCAACCCGAAAAGTTTTATTGTGCCGCGGCATATAAACGACGGAAATTAGAGCGATATTTCAGTTAACAAAACGGACCCATCGTCGTGTCAGATGACGGGATATGCTTGTGGCTTTGAACTCAAACGCTGTCGGTACAATTCGTTTCGGTTTTATTAATTACAGATACGAATTATTTCGTGTCAGGCTTTGCTGTCACCCTATTAGGGACGCAACCTCCCACATTTCTGTTTCAGTTGAAGGGCTTAGATGTTGGCCCGGTACAGGTCGGGGTTATCGACGATTATTGTCACAAATGTGGCATCCCAACGGCCAAAACCGAGAGATAAACGTGCCTGTAGAAGCACATGAAATCGTCTGATTCACTTTATGCTGTCGGCTATCGCACCCTTATGATTAAGAAACAACGCGTGAACCCGTTAATCTCTCGGCCACCCGCGTCAGCTGACATAGTTTTGGTTTTGGGGAAATTGTCTGCTGACATTCTCTATATTTATAAAAGATCGATTAAAAAAGTATAATGGACGATTTTAAAAATGTTTAAATTGCATCGGTTCTCTTGAGATACGGCCATTAGTAAGAAGTCGATAAAATGCCTCGCCAAGTTCGGCGTACTGATTGTAGAAGTTCGGAGCAGTTGAACGGATCCCTTGGGCTGTCCGATTCTTATTGCGGGCCTAAAGTCACAATCCAGTTTTGAGTGTTAAAGGATATTCCTTTATAATACTGTCTGAAAAATGTGATGATAGTTTGTCTTCTTTCAATTGGTTAATTAAAATGATTGTCATCTTTCGAGGTAAAAACATTGAGCTTTTATGGAATTCGCGGTGCTAATAAAATATTGCCTGATTTTTGATTCAGAGCCGGTCAGATTTTAATCAGTTTTTAATGACATCCGTTACGTTTCGTTTAGTGACAAAAGTATATTTTTTTCTCGTGCGGTTTTTCTTGTTGACATTTTTGAAAATATTAAATGGAAAGTGATGCAATCACAATGAAAACATGCAATAACTCTTAAAGTTTAATTTCGAAAGCTGTTTTGCTATGATAAACGAATAGACAGGCAGACGAACCAAATTATTTTAATTAATTTTCGAAAGGCACTGATAACAACAAAAATTACAGCTATATATTTTCATTCTTTTCGACTTTTTCAAGAAATTTACAAAATGTTACTCCGACAACAGCGACGCAAAATGGTAATGATTTTTGGTATAATTTTATTTAATTCGATAGGTTCATGTTTTAATAGGCTTCTCTATGGAAAACGACGCCTCGCAGTTTATTGTCCTTGAGCGATAATAATATTTTCGTTCAAGGACAATAAACTGCGTACATTAAATAACTTATAATCACACGCTGCCCATTATTATCACACAAAATACGACAAGTACCATACGAACACGACACGTGTGATGCCTTTGATTAGCCGACGTTGACTGTCATCAGAGCAGCTATCGCGACTCATTTTAGCGTATTTTGGTGACATCGTTTTTTTGCTAGTTACATAGTCACATGTATACCAATGGCTTCTCTTCAGTTTCGAATCCATTATTTTGTAGTCAGTTTTTAACCACTGAGGTACTCAAAACTTCTACTCAAAGATGCTTAGTTGTGACGAATACGCGGCTATCTATGCATTAATCTGTATTAATCTATTTATACCGCTATCTCTATATTGGTCTGTCTATCCAGCTATCTCTGTATTGATCTGTCTTTACATTACACGTATATTGGCCTGTCTATATCGCTATCTGTAGATTGTTTGATCTATCGGGCTATTTGTGCATTGGTTTGTGTCTGGCTATCTTTGCACTGGTCCGTTGTCTATCCAAATATCTATTTAACTATGTTTACATTGGTCTGCTTATCTGACTATCTTTGCATTGGCCTGCTACTTATCCCACTACCTGGGATAGTCTACATAATTGTCTATTAGAGTTTTAGACTATATACTCCTTCATTATAGTCTATACTCAACATGACGGTTTAAAATGTTCAAAGTAATGACAAAATTTTAAAACGATCATATTTAACTATGATCTAAAATAGGAATATTCACATAAAAAAAAAAAATTATCATGAATAAATATCATAGGGTGACTGCATCGATTGCTCAAACGCTAATCTTTTAGCGTCATATTTTTATGTATCTCGCCTGTATAGAGTGTATTGTGAAATTACACGTACTTTGGTAGGTTAAGTGTAATTTCACAGGTTTCCACCTAAGAACCACTCTCGCCCCTCTCGGTGAATGTCGAGCAAAAAAAATAATGGAAACTGTGAAAATAGATTTTAAAAATTTAATAAGCTTAAAACATTCAAAGTAAGTGCTGGGGATTACCTGCCCAACAACATAGTGCATAGTGCGTAGCTGAGCGGTGATGTGAGAGTACAGCGATGCCTTCTTTTCTGGTTAAAGAATTAAAATTACTGTTGTAACTTTTTTATGATTATAATATACTGCTATTGTAGGGTGTACCAGAACTTTCATATAGCGAAAACACCCGTGTTAAGGGGTGGGTGGCATGTTTCGCGACATGTGGAGTTTGGTCCTTCATGGAATTGTTCACCACGACGGGGACTCGTCAAGTTTCGTCGAAGGTGCTGAAGCCGGTACCGTTACCTTGCTAGTTCTTCTTTTTGTAGTCTTTACGCGACAGCTGCATTATGCTATGTATATTATTACTCTTCTTGACACTCGCTATCGCATGCATTGCGCACTTTCAATTTTCGTATGGCCGTATTTCGTATGCCGTCCACGATCCATTGTGGCCCTGTTGTCGATGACGATCTTTTTTAGTTATTTATCGCAACATCAGAAACACACTGTCGCGCTTCTGATTCTGACAAGGGATCCCCGAGGATTCGGTTCCACGAAATGATAACGGGAGGAGGCAATCAAGATATTCATGTTGATGGATTTCTCTACATTTTATATATCGCCTATTCTAATTTATTAGCGACACAGTCCATACAGAGTATATGAGTTGAAAACTGAACAAGTGCTAGTTGGACTCACGTAGAGAGGATTCCGTAGGATGATTATGTTATCCACCATATTTTTTAAAAACTTGACTAAAACAACTACAAATTTAAATTTGTACGTAACATACAGAAAGATTTGCCATGTTTTTCGACCATAGACTTTATAAAATTTTCCTGTATACTCATAAATAAGGAAATATTTTTTTTGTATTTATTTTCAACATTCGAGGCTTAATAGTTTTGAATAAAAGATTTCATTTAGAAATTTTATATAGTATATGAAACCTTCACAATAAGTCATTTCATGTTATATGCCACACGGTGTAGTTTACAAAACTTTATTTGCAATTATTATAATTAATTTTCACCCAAAACTTACCCTATATTTAAGTTCATTTATTGAAGTTACACGTCCATTATTGAGTCATAACGATTCGTATGTGTACCAACTTTTTGACTTAATTGGTACAGTAGTTATAATTAGTACATTAGACAAGTATAATTATATTGCATGGGAACTCGAAACAGCTATGGTCTTTCTTTTGGTAATTCATGACACCGAATCGGGTAAAACAAAAGCAAATTAAAACAAACGTTTTAGAGTGCCACATCTGTAAAGCATAATAAAGACTCAGTGAAATATGTCATTCCGGCTTTTTTTCACTACATCAGCGTTCATTACGTTCGCCGCTTTAGAACTCAATGGAGCAATCTGTCTGGCAGATAAACCGGGTTATTTTTCGGCATAAAAAGTTAATAATTTATGAGAGGGTATTTGTACTTATTTTGATGTCTAGATGCATGTAAGTGGCTTATCAGAGTTCTTTGATAGCAGCATGCTTACTGACTTTCATAATTTCTTTGCATTAGATACTTATACACAATTTGTAATAAAATATTAGAATTTTTAAAAAATTACTTCGTGAAATGTACAAACTCTTTTTAAAGACAGGACACGTCTAGAGAAATCGTTAAAATTACAATCTTTAGTTGCTGAAAAAATTAATAATGACGTATACATACTTTAAACTATTAACGTGAATATGTGGCCAACTGATAACTAAACCAATTACTCGAAAAATCATCATTGTGGCACGAATAGTGTCTTTGGGCTGACGGCCAATTTATAGAGCTTATCACTGAAATGGGATTATTTGTCTTCGTTGAAGTTCACTGTTCTTTGTTATCGGTGATTATTCCAAAATCGTAACATAGAAAAACTAACTCGTTTTAATGAGAAATGCACCTAATACAGCGCTGCATTAAAGTGTTTTTGCGATGACGCGAAGCACGAGAAGCTTGTCATAAACAAGCCTACAAACTTCGAACCACAAGACCAGTAAGTGCCAGTGGGACTCGCATAGAGCGGTTTCGGTACCGTGAGTCATCGCATTGCCTGTTATATATTTTTTTATCTAATCAAAACACTTTATGCTAATAAAAAAATACAAAAAGTAATTTTACACTAAAATTTAAGTTCAATTTCATGTAAATTCGTAACTATAATAACTACTAAGCCAATCATTAAATTTAATTAGTTCTTGGTAAAATTAGGCATCATTGCCATTCAAAAATGTTTCGTTCCCCTTGGGAATTTTGATAAGATTGTTTAGATTTTCCTGTAAAATACAAGCAACATATAAGGTATTCCCGCTTTTCTTTTAGTTTTTGAGCTCAGTGGGTCCGAAGATGAGTAAGAAGAATAGTCGATTTTCTACATTGTTTTCAAATCGTTAAAACCCTAAATTTTCATATTATAAAAAAGTATATTTATGTTACTTAAAAAACAAGGCCTATTATTTTGGTCATCTAATGGGACTTTTTAACTTTTTTTAATTATTTTCTATTTCCAAACAAGACAAACAGTGTTATTATATCTAGCATTGTTTATCCACTTATAATAATATTAAAAATTTTTTGATAATATGCATAAATTAGCTGTAACAAAAAAATATTGTCGATTGACATCCCATTCCTATTATTTTTAATCTTCGTTAATTTTATTTTCATACTCGTTCATCATAGAATTGGATTTTGAAAATTTTTTTGTTTCGAAATAATTCCCTCGTCGACTTGTGCATTGACTTCAATTGCCACGTTTGGAAAATATACATCGATTGATTATTGTTAAAAATAAAATACGTTAAAAAACCTAAATAATCTAAATTAAACTAAATTTTTTAAACTTAAAGAAACTTAAATAAAGTGAAATAAAAATATATCTGCAACATTTGCAGCTGTCACGCACTTCTAATGCTTTGTACGAAAATAGATTTAAGTGGAGCACTGCATCAAGTCTATTTACTTATTGAATATGTAGGCTAAGTTCGTTAGCATCAAATCCCATTAACATTTTGAATCGTTTACAGGTAATATCATAACCTCTCTGAAATGTCGCAAGGGCCGGTAACAAGAGGCTTTTCGCCTTTCAAAACCTTAATGATGATATTGCGACGATTAGCTCGTGCGCGGTGAGCATCAGTTTTTTAACCACAGCGACGTACGACGTGAATCCCGTTAAAGATTTTTTTCCAGTACATTGGGCGCAAATGCTCCGGCGGTGTGTCGGTCGACAATCTAGTCCAGGGAGATCGCAAGCGCCTCCTAGAATAAGCGTGATCCTATTTTCGAATATCCATATATTCAAATGCGTATCATTATAAACGAACGGAATAGAGTCCTCTCAGTTGCATAGTATTATAGTGCGATAAAATGCAATAAGGTCGAAAAATCTTTAAACGACTTGTATAGCATCCAATCCCCGAGACCGACTTGAAGAGAAATGTTTTTGAATTAAAAAAAAAAACAATAAAAATTAGATTTGAAGTTAGAGAATAGCAAAGCAAACATTTCTTCATTTTTTATTATAGAGTGATTTCTTTCATCAAATTAATATTCTTGTTTTGATTTTAGGTGTAACCTATAAGCCTTGGATTTTAGGTATACTTTGAATCAAAACGGAATGTGTTTGTATCTTTGGTCAATCAATATACCACGATAGATCATAAATATAAGTGTTTCCCTATGCTAAAGAACGAAACGTAAATTTTCACTCGGAACATAAAATAAAAATTCTTGGCAATTGATTAAATGTTTTCTAGTGGTTTTCCTAGTTCCATTGCAATTAATTTTAACTTTAATAATAAAGTATTCCTATATGTCGTTATTTATTGTGTACTTATCTGTACTTAATAATGTGGTTTATCAATTTTACAAACGTTTCTTAACACAAATGACGCTTATGCAGTTAATAGTAACTTACTTGAATGGTACACATTTTCAAATTATATTTAATGACATTAAACACAAAAGAAAATGTCAAATTTAATTGCTATTGACTTTAACAGAAAATAATAGGTACTTATTTTGTATGGAAGTCAATATATTTAACCTTTAAAACGAATTGGCCCACAGTAAGAGAAATATATTCTTAATTATATGCAAGCTCATTTGGTATTTAATTTCCCCCTTAGTACTCTAACGCCACAAATTGTTATTGCTATAAATACCAATTTTCGTCTAATTTTAATCTAGGTTTACAAAAGAGTTATAGACTATCATCGATATAAATAATTTTTATACACCAATGTATTTGTATCAATTCTAGCTTACAAAATAGGAATAAAAAATGTCGTTCGTACAGAAGCATAGATCTGTAACTGTTTGTATTGGAGGTAACTTCAGAACAAACGCGTTTGTTTGCCGCCGGTGCTGTCTTAACTTGCGTGCACTTTGCACGCGAAAAATTCCCTCTCTCACCGTGAACAAATAAGGGAGTAAATTTTCTAAACGAATTAGACTGGAAGTTGGCGTGAGCGCGCTCTTTGTGCGCGAGCGAGCAACGCCAACTTTATACGTTCGGTCTTGTAGAGATGGAAATCGTACTTTTTATGACCGCATATAGTGCCCATACGCACACAAAAGCAGAACATGTACGCACACAAATGAGTTCATATAGTCACGGTCATAGGATACCATTAACAATAGTGAATTATTGTTTCTGCCTGTGCCTGAATAATAAATTCGTATTTTTATTAGTAGTAGCGAGAATTAACGGCAGTTTGAACTTTGTAGGTACAGATTAAACTGTGTTTTTAACATTTGCTTGACATACACATATTTAGATTTTGTAGACAGGTGAAGAGGTGTCGTCGTCTACATATTGCGTCATTTAAAGTTACTTGATCCGGTAGGTATAGATCATGATAATATGACGTAGAGGAAGATTTCAAAATTGTAGTCACTCTTTCAAAAACGAAAGGCCTCAGTATAATTGAAATATTAGATATTTATTGAGTTTACAAAACGAGGGACTTCATCAGTCCAGTTACCTATGTTGTGGTATCGTCAACGCAATCCGGCAATACACGGCTTCCTCCAGCTAACTGTTGGACTTCCTTTACGGATGCTGTCGATAAATCAGGAGATATATGCGCCATCAGCAAGATCTCAAAGAAGAAGATGTTTTACCGTCATATCTACCAGGCAAAAAGCAAACGATTCTAACATCATTTTGCTAAAAGCTATTTTGTCAAAGCTAAAAATTAGCACCACAGTGAATATACGGAGAGTGAGCTGTCAGGTTGATAAGCAAAAATGCCGACCTGTATTGTAGATAAAAAAATAAAAATAATATATGGAAGTGTAAAAATTTAATATAGAGATTGTTATTTGTCGTTTAGGATTTTTTATTATTAAGTTTATATTCAACTTAAATAATATTACAACTACCGCTCGGCAAACAACTTTGTAATGGTGACCTATTGAGTTTTTAATTTTTTTATGTTTGATGTTGTGTTATAAACGAATTATTTTAGTTTGCTTAATAGATAATAAAGCATACGGAATGTAAATATTATCATTTTTTAAAATAAAGTCACATTAAATAGCAAATTTCCTACTGATTTTTTAAAAAGAAAGACTTGTCAAATTGTGTGTCTACAACATAAGGAATAATTTTTTGAATCTAATAAAATTAATACATCGGTTAAACTTTCAAAAATAATGTCACTACTAGATCTAATAAACTAAAATGCAGTACTTCACATATTGATCAATAATCTTTTTTATAATATGAATCATAAATTAATTACGCGTAATTTACTATTCAGTAGCAAAAATAAATTGTTTAAATCAAACCATAACTACCTGGTTTATTTAATTAAAAAATATTATTTGTAGCTGGTACTCAATAAATTTTATTTTGATTAAGTATTTACTAAAAAAATTTTGATGACATTTATATTTTATTCGTTTTATTTTAACATTCAATATAATCCCATGAGCATATCGTTATTTTCTTTATAAATAGATTTCATGAATTCTTTATATTTTCTAGATAAGACATTCATTCATATTTACTTTACATAAAATAATTTAAACTATAATTCTAAACAAATATTGGTTCGGATTGATGGTCAGATATTGTTGACTTAGCATTTAAATTTTATTAACATCAAAACGTAACCCATACAAAATTCATAGTTCCCGGATACCTAAAATCTGTACTTTATGATGGCTTCGAAAAAAAAGCATATAGTTTGCAAGTCGTCTAATTTATTAAGTATATTAGGCGATAGGTCCGCTATGAGAGTCAGTTTTAATTTTTTTAATAGCTCTGCAACATTATCCCGAAGTCATGGATGTTAATTGAAGTTTTGGCCAGTTATACAATTTAAGTTTCACTTAACAATTTCGTATATTTCGAAAGCTTACCAAAAAATGAGTTTAAACATAACTAAACGTTGTATTTGGTAACGTTTGTTTAATAATTTATTTGCCCTATATGCACAAATATTCAATTAATTTGTTCCGCTATAACTCCAGATGGCGCTCTTCAGGTTAATCTTCGGATTGTGCAAAAACACGGCTGTTGAATAGTTCTTTGCGGTCTTGACTTTTCGTTTTCCATCCGCGAGTACGAGGCGACCGACGTGACGTCATCGCCGCGGCTAATGCTAATTATTAACGTAGATCCAGATATCTATGTGTTCCTTTAATTGAATAAGGATAATACTATAAATAAATATTCGAAATAGGAAGGATATCGTCGAGGGCAAGAAGTAGTTTGCTCAAAGATTAACTAGGGATCAGCATCATCAAGTCCGGCTCGCATAAGTACCTGCGGCTGGCTGCACATATTAGACCGGGAGAACAGTTTTTCAGTATTTTATAAGTTAAAAGGTGCAGGAAAATTTCTTTGGTTGTGCTGTTTGTAACTGATTAGTTTTGATACAATTAAACAGATTACATCGAAAAAAAAAAAAAAATATATATATATATGTATATATATATGTACTATATATATATATATTTACCATTAACGTGTAATATATATACGTTTTAAAGGAAAACACAAGTTGTGGTTTGTGGACTTAATCCAGTGTCGGCAAGAGTAGCATAAAACTGGTTCAAACGTTTTCCGTCAAATATTTTTGATGTCAAAGATGAACGTCGCTCTGATTGACCTGTTACCGATAAAGTCTATGCTATTTTGGAAAAAGTAGAGTGAGATAGGTATATCAGTTCCTATGACGTAGTTAAAATGCTGGATATTGGCTACAAAACAGTTTTGAACCATTTGAAAAAAGCTGGACATACAAAAAGCCTCAACACTTGGGTCTTACACGAGCTCACTGAAAGAAATTTAATAATTTTCTATTTTTCTATAACGTTTTCAATAGAGTCTATCGTCTAAATATTTCTATTGAAACCGTTTTTGAAAATATTGATCACTGATGATAAAAAATGGATTACCTACGATAAGAACGTGCAAAAAAAATATGGTCAAAACGCAAGCAAGTTCCATAGACTAAAGCGAAATTCGCAATAAGTTGATGCTATATGTATGGAGGGATTGGAAGGGCACATTATGTGATTTTGTCATAGGGCAAAACCATCAATTCGGTTCTCTACTGCCAACAGTTGATGAGACTTAAGCAAAAAGTAGAAAAAAAACGGCCGGAATTGAACCGCTGAAAGAGTGTGGTTTTCACATAACGCCAGACCACAATCATCTTTCTTTAGCCACTCAGTTAATGTTAAGAGAATTTGGTTGGACAGTGTTAATACAACCACTATATAGCCCCGACCTTGCACCCTCTTCCGAATTCTTTAAGTAGTGTTAGGCTAAAATCAGAGAGGACTCTCAAAACTACAGGTCGCAGTTTTTTGATCAGAAGTTCCAAAATTTCTATAGCAATGGGATTACGCCACCGCCTACAAGATGGCAGCAAGTTGTTGAACAAAATGGCATATGCATATTATAATTAGATGTATATAAAATAAATTAACGTGAAAAATTATCTGGAATTCGTATGTAGATACGGCAAAACTTTTTCCCCGACCTTACATACAGGTTCAACTAGAGCTGCCATTACTAAATCTTCAAACGATCAAATTTAGTTTCGAGTCGACGTTCAAGAGATCACAAAACATGGCCGGTAATCTATCGTATCTACTATCGCCGTAAAAAGTGAAGCACGGAGTAGCCCTGACGTCGCCACTGAAAATGCGTGGATCAGCCAACACAGACTACTAAGAAAACTACTTAGTAGTCGGCATTGATTTACCACACGGGGTGTCACGCAACAAGGGAATGGAGATCTATGTGCAAGAGAAGGGACAAATTGGACACGCTAGAGTAATCAAATATACACATGTACACTACATTTTTAAGTCGTCTAGACAGCATTCGTTCGAATTAATTTTAGGGATTTCTTTTGTGCTTATTTATTAGGCACTTTTCCATTACTTTCTTATTTTGCTTGGATATTAAACTAATTTTCTAGAAGTTTTAATTGTATGTATATAAGTAATTCATAACTACAGCTTATGTAGTATTATTGTGATGAAAAATTACAGACATTGAAACAATTTTCATATTATTAAAGAGGCCTATTCGTGCCAAATGTATCTTAAAATCGAGAGTTAATTTACGAGAAACCATAAATAAAAGTAGTATTCCTATAATAGCTTGCTGATAATATATAACAACATAATGTATATTCATAAAAACTGTAAGTTATTACAAGGAATAGTGATATACCATATAAACTATGTGCTAGTTTTGCGCCTGCGGTTTTGTTCGAGTGGAAATCGTAGTGTCACATAAAGTTTTTACTGCAACTCCACAAAATCCCTCAAACCCCGGGCCACTTTTCCTTCATTCCATCCTTATCTTTTGTATAGTTCTCAATAAATTGAGAGCGTCATGACAACAAGTTCGATTGTTAGTTTTTTTTTATTAATCTTGAACGATATTATTCATTCGTATTATGCCGTCTGTAGGCCTTGGACAATAGCAATTATTATTTGCCTTTTAACTTTTCAAGCTAGATTTTATAATGAGGATTTTTCCCTAAAACCAATTTACTTGAAATAGAGCCTATATTTTACTCCAAGCCCAGGTGAATTTTCCCGTGGAAATCAATTTGCAATCCCTTTAGTAATTTTGGAGATAATCGCGAACAGGCAGACAGTAAGGTAAAATATCTAATAATTTTTATTTTCTCTCATATAACCTTTCTCTTATCGTCACTTCCCTATTTTTCATATATACCTTCAATCTACAGTCACATCTGATTCTACTGTTTTATTATACGTATAAATAAATATGAAATTGTTGTTTCAAAGTTCAGACTGCCAAGAGATGATGTTTTTTTTTAATGGTTTTTATAATGAACCAATGAATAGTTTAAATAATGTAACGACTCCTTGTCGGTTTTTCAAGTCCTCTATGTATTTTCTCAACCGGTGGATAATATTTATTTTACAGAAAATGATAACTTAATTTCAACTTTCAAAAAGCGTGTTTTTCAAATTATAGAAATAGAAAATAATTGAATTTGATGTAGATATAATCATCAGATTATATCTGTGTATTAAAGTCAGTTTCAATGCATCATTTCGATATTGATGTCTTCAGTCACAGATTCTCCTCACTTAAAAACAATTAATTTCCGACATCCGCTGTCCTAAAGTAAATAAATGAAAATAAATCAATATTTAACGACACTTAATACTTCTTTTAGCATTTAAAGTCAACAATAGACGTAACCTTGAATATGGCTACTTATGGGACCGATTTCTATCTTTGCTTTTTAATGTCTATTTCTGTGTTTTTTTTTATTCTCTCTTTTCCTTTCGTCTCATAACTGTGCGAGGTTAATAAAGCTAGACTGCCGATACTCTTTTGAATTCCCACCTAGAACAGAAATATGTATTTCATACGATTGGTACAAATATTATGAGTGTATTCTGTATGGTTACTTGTTAATAAATAAATATTATCATACTTACATCCACATCTAAAACTATCTATACTCATCATTAATTTTTGCCCACGACTTCGCTCACGTGGAACTTAGAATAAAATTTTTCATCTTTTATATGAATGTTTTTCATTCTAAGATCATTCAACTAGCCACCACGGTCATAGCAGTTTTGATTATGATGTCAGGTAGTAATAAAAGGATCGATGTAAAATATAAATAAAATAATAAAAACAAAACGTACATACCAATACAAATACATAACATACACATACAATACAACACATATGCATAGACTTTCTCATACAAACCTCAATAATTGGTCTTAAAAAATAGAATTGTAGCAACACATATACATGTAATGCACACAAAAGTATGCTTATTATCGGCGCATACACGTTCGCGTCTACATTCGCTCGAGTCGATCGGCGCGTGCTGAGCAGAGATGCGACATTAGCGACATCCCCTTCTTGATTCCACACCCCCCCTTTCCGCAACCCCTAATGCACGCACACATTTCCCTCCCACGATTTCGCATCGAATATTTCATTGGGGGCGTTCAAATACTTGCTGTAATTTAATATGCATGAAATTTTTGCCTCGACTTTGTACCGCGCAAAGTTATTCCCGCCCAATTTTCTTCGCTTTGAACGCGACGTTCGCTACGAAATCACTTAGATAATTACGTAAATACGTGAGATGCCCGCCGCGTCTCTGTTGCTGCGTATCTAGCCAATTTCCTTTGTCTATGCACAATTCGTCTTCAGTGTTTATTTTTACAAGTTTTTAATTGATTCTGCATAGAAGGTGAGAATGTATGTCTAATTGAAAATTTTCAAGCTAATTTTGGACCACTTTCCGATGTTTTAGTTACTATTTTACATACATATGGTAGAGCTGTACTGGGGACAACTTGGCTGCAGCACGAAAATAGGCAGTGGGACCGCTGAGATGAGTGTGGTACTCACAAAATACAGACGTGAAGTAACAACTTCCGTTTTTACGCTTCGCCCAGTGAGTGTTAATTCCGTTGTCCCATTCCTTTTTCCATCACCTCACATCTTCTTCCATCACTCCACTCTCCCGTCCATCAGAAAATCTATTTGTAACCAATAGGTCGGCAACGTAATAATGATTCCCCTGGAGTCGTGGTGTCCATTGGCGGCGGTGATCACTTACTTTTTGTTGGCTTGCATGCTCGTTTGTTCTTCGGAAACGCTTTAAAAATCAGTTCAGACAGCTAAGCAACAATAGTCTGGTGACTTTCGCTTGATAGTGGCCAAGATCATCTCATGGCAAGGGAACCCTTGCAATTGTGTCAGGTTTTGAACCTACCGTCACTGAAGGGTGGGAGGGTGTTGCGAACTGTTGCAAGAAAAACAAATCTGAACGAAGTCGAACTGGTTGCAACCAAATATCCTCTAAATATCCAGAGATTGTATAATTCCCTTTTTTGCCAAGTGTTTGCTTAATAAAGACTTTAAATTTGTATAAGGGTATTTTTTATATCCTCAGGAATATGCGCACACATAGCCCCTAAATGAATTCGTGACTACTCACAAACACAGTTTATTTACTCTTGAAGCCTCAACGCTCCACTTGAACCTCCACGTTCCTAGCGCCTGCCCAGCCGCCAGTGCACCTGGCAAGCCGCACGATGTTAACAACCCTTAACGTGCTTTTCCAGGCACTTAACAAGTGTTTTATTTTCACTTTATTTCAAAATTAATTGATAGATTTGGCCATGGCCAGAATTAAACCTAATACCATCTGATTTTACTGCTACCTTAATCACTGAACCAACATCACATCTTTTCTTAGTTAATAGTGCGGTTTATTCATCATAAAAAAAAAGGTTTTCTTTTTTTGATCCGTGTACCATAAATCGATAAGTACGTTCGCTGTCAGAACTTTTACTAATTGCTTATAATTCGTGTTTGGAATCTCTTCAATGAGTTTCGAGTTTCCACGTATTTCAATGTTATTACTTTAAGTTATTAAACATCACTCTTCAATTTGTGTGCCGGTAAGTCATAAATAAATGCATACATAAAAGTATTCATGTAATTTTCTACATGGAACTACGCTTACAAGCTAAATAATTAAATGTACTAAATATTTCCTTCTTCTTCCTTTTTGCCTAGAATGATTCAGAGTTCAATAAATCTTGTTTGTATAAGTTAGATTTGACACCTTTTTTTTAGTCAAGCGCGATCAAATAAAATTGCTAAAACCGTTGCGTGGTGAAATATTGTAAGTCAATGTTGTTGAAATATGCCCGTTGTTTTTCTGTATACGCAGTTTCAATCCTCGAATCGCTAATAGGATTATTTTTTTTTTCAATACTAAATCGGGTCCTCGCCTACGCGTACGTCTTTCCTAACTAAACATTATTGTTCAACTTGATTTCGTCTATAGCTTTACTTGCGTGGTCGGTATATAAAAGCGTTACAAGTACGGTATAGAAAATTTTATATTTTATATGAAACAAGTAAAATTAAATCGATTTATAGATAAATCGCTATCAAAAGCTGCCATTAGTTTAGTTATTTATTACTTTACATAAGTTATTATAACCATTATAAATATTTAATAAAAAATTATTATTTCATAAGGACATTTAACTAGCCCGCATTACGCCCGCAACTTCACCCATGTGGAGATACAATGAATTAATACATCATTATATGGACTGATCACGATGGCTAACATGATCCCGACCTCGTTTTTACTTTAGATCCTAATCCTGGACCCGCTTTTAATTCAGGTTCTAGTCCCAATTTAGGTTCCCATTCTGTTCCAAAAATATACATAATGTAAAAAAAATATCAACAAAAATGAACAAAACCGATTCAACATGTTAATTTAGGGGTATTAACTACTAAGTAACTTAAAATTCTTAAAACTAGCCATTTAGAAACTGTAAAATAAAAGACATATTAAAAATAGAATTATTTGCCGACTTTATTATGTTCATTGTATTC
The DNA here is from genome assembly GCA_005406025.1 of Eumeta japonica. NCBI lineage: Eukaryota > Metazoa > Arthropoda > Insecta > Lepidoptera > Psychidae > Eumeta > Eumeta japonica. The sequence continues at coordinate 38,229 of BGZK01001589.1, forward strand.
ATCTGTCATTTGTTTTTTATAATTTGGCAGCATAAAGAAAATTGATTGTCTAACATCAATATGGAACTTATAACGAGAAATATTTAGTACAATGATTTTCTATGAATATCGTTGCCAACCAAATTTAAACCAACAAGAAAGTAAAAAAAAACTTCGGTTGGCCTTTAATGAGGAAGGTCCATTCCTAGCCATGATTTGTAACTGGTTTAATTAGTTCAAACATAGTCGCACTAATCTAACCGACTATCTGTGTGAGGGACGTCCTTCTACGACGACGACCGAAGACAACGTCGGCACAGTTCAAGGTAGAGACTAACAAAATAGTTTATTTCGGACAAGCTTAAGCATCGGTATGAGTCAATTGCACAAAATCATTCATAAACATTTAGCAGTCTGAAAGCTTAGTACTCGGTGGATACTTCATAATTTGATTGAAGCTCAAAAACTCGTTGTGTTAATTGGAGCTATGAAATGAAGCAAATATGGTAGGTAACTAAAATGCTGTATACGCCATAGTTACAGATCACAAAAGCTGGATTTACTCTTACGATCCTGAAACCAAAAGACACTCTATTCAGTGAATGTTTCCTTTCGAGGAGTTACCGACTAAAGTAAAAAGAGGTCGAAGCATCGGAAAAAATGGTGGCGTCTTTCTTCGGAGTGACAGGTCATTAAACAACAATTGTTTTAGAGGATAAAAAAATAGCCACTGAAGACCGGTTTACTAACCGGATTGCTTCATGTTTTGTAAAAAGTTCGGGAAAAACTATTTCGCATTAGGATTCTCTTTCATCATGACAACGCCTCACAGCATACCGTCAGGCAAACAACTAACTATTCGGGGACGTTAGGTATAGTAATACCGGCTCACCCGTCTTACAGCCCTCGCCGCGCACGATGCGATTTTCATTTCTTTCCAAAAACGAAAGAAAAACTGCGAGGAAAATGGATTGAGGACGCCGAAAAAGCAGTGGCTGCGTATGAAAAGGGCGTCGAAGGGACCTCTAAGTGTGAATGAGGAAAGTGTTTCTCTCAGTGGTTCCATTGTATGTAGTGATGTATTAATCTCAACGGATACTATTTTTAAAAACATTAACAATCAGCGAGCCAGTGGCTGTTCTAAATTTTGTTAGTTCGGCCCCGTTGCCAAAATATATATTGATATGTATCGTTAAAGGGAGTGATAACAACGAGTAATATGAGCTAGGCCATACAACCGGAATCGAGACCGGAGATTGCAAATTCGAATCGACGTGGGATCGACAAAACTTAATTCTACGTCAACGAAAAAGCATCTCTTTTGGCACGTTCCGATCCCTGAATGTTTGGCATTAAATATTAAATTGCATTTCGGCAAAATTATCCTTGAAAGGGACTGTCGAGGGCTTTTAAGGCGTTATTAAGAAACTCAAACGCCTAAATGCTTATTGATTCAAGCAAAATATATTGCTTTTCGTCTATTTCTGGCGTTCATCTGCGAACAATACGCCCATGCGAATTGGTGGAACCGAGGTGTACGGTAAATCAAATAAAAGCTTGTGAAGAGATAGCCGTATGCTTTTACAAACGTGTACACTTACTGTTATGACTTTAATATCACAGTCACATAAATACTTGAATAATAATAATTTGTTTATTTATATGGAATTGATGTACTGAATATTTTTTTTAAAGCAATAGGTAACTTAATAATGAATAAAAAGTAAATTAATAATAAATAGAAGAAAAGTTGGTTGTCTTTTTTTCACGATCAAGACTGTTTTTGTAGCATTTTAAAGGGAGAACTGAGTATACGAGTTACCAAACAGTTACCTTAGTAGAGTTACTAGTACGCTAACGGTTTTTTAGAAAAGAATAGGATATCTGATGGGAGGGAAGTGGCCAATGGAACTTTTAGAAAGGTATAGCTTGTCGGATGAAGGGGGAGTACCCCATTGGAATATTCTCTCGTGAACGAAATGCAACGGCGGGAGCTGTTTGTTCACGTCTGCACTCTGTGAAAGTAGTCTTACCTTTCACTACATCTCTCACTGTCATCATTTTGACAATTCATTTAATGATGTTTCATCTTTTTGCATTGACTCTAGATAATAACTAAAGACATAGGAATGGTCGTAAAACAACAACTGTGTAACATGTTGTTGTGCAATTCTAGTAACAAAATATTGATGACAACGAGTGTGATAGATAAACTCTTTACTAATTTGGATGGCGTCACAGGATTCCCACAAAGTAGGTCATAAACGGTAGAAGCATATGAATTTCCTTTTCCTTAGACTTCTCATACAACACCGATGGAAAAAAGGCGGTACTGCCTCTGTAAATTTTATTAAATGAATTTAGTATAATAAAATTAATTTTATTAAACAAATAAATTTAAATTGACATCGCACGCAATCAATCAACGGAAATAAAAATGTAAAAGTTAAATAATTACATAATATGGTTTAAAAAATTCCTGTTTTGCTATATTCTTGGTATAGGCGTAATTTTAACGTGGATACATCTACGTGTGGGAGGATATTCGGGCAACTGGAAAAACAATACGAATTAATTATTCCAACTGAGTTTATTAAGCATAGGTCGGCGACATGCAAAGTATGATGTATAATGGAATAGGTTATATTTAATTTACGTGTGAAAGTTAAATCAAGATACGTACTGCCGAGTTGTGGGGTGAGTACGAAAACAATTGAATCGAAATCTTCTTTCTTTAACTGAAATGTGATTCATTTTTATGTATATCGGAAATAAAATTGATCAATCAATATCAGTGGAACCTGATATTGATATCAAGTTCCACTGCGGATAGAATTTTCTTCATCACTTGAGGAGCTATCGTAGCAGTAATTGAAATTAAAAAAAAAATGGGCTAACCCATTTCCCAGTTCACGAAATGAACCTTATTACAAAGGAAAACATAGAGGTATCTATGTCAAAACTAAATTTTCGTTTATTTTTATGCGTTTATTAAAATTAATAGTGCTAAATTTAAATTTACACCGAGCTCCGTTAATAAATTGTTAATAAGTCATCATTTTATTACAAAATTCGAAATCGTGCGTGAGCGATTTGAGTCTCTTTGACGACGTGTTATTTGCGATACGCATAAACCTAGCGATTGAAAATAAGGATATACGAATAATGTGAGAATATCAGTTAGGGTACTGCGTGAGTGACGCTTGACGCAATTATACCAGCTTCAATTATTATATATTCTTAAATTCAATAATATGAACATTATTGAATTACGTCTTAGTAAAACCAACTATGAAACAGATAGACATAATTTGTCTCATACAGGCTCAATTTATAGCCGGAGATAATAATCGGACAATCGTTGTCCTTCCTATATGATAACGGCCAAGCGTTAAAGTAACGAGTATGATACAATTCTCTGATACACTGAAAAATGTTCGGTACATTTAAATAATTATTACAAACCATGAGACAGTCTAAGGATGTTCTGTGTGTTAAATGTGTATTGTTTGTGGGCGTAACTCGAAGACATCAATTGTAAAGTATCTGCTTCGTTATTTATCACTTGAGTTCTCCACGAAGAACAAATTAGTAAACTAGTGACAACAATGTAAGTAAAAAATTAGCAAAGTTAATAGGTCGCCCGCACTGGGCTAGCATGGAGCACGAAGAGCTTAAGTTTCGATTTAGACTTTTGATCTAAAATAAAAACATGTTTAAAAAATGTAGGCGAGCATATTTCAGTATTGGAGTGATAAAGATTTAACACTGGAATCAATAGGTAAATGGTGTCTAACTACTCAAAAAAATTAAATAATGCAATACATTAAAGACTGAGCACGGATCTGTTCACTTACGAATCATTAATCTGTAAGTATTTTATTTCATGGTCTGTATATCGTGATTTGATTTAACTTACGTATGATTATTAAATAAAAATAAGGTTGTTGAAGAACCTTACTCTAATAGAATATGTAATATACTTTGCCTGCTTTTAGATTGCCTACTTTTAGAAGATGTTTGCCTACTCGAACACGAGTCCATTTTCAACTGTCATATTAAATCTTCTTTGTCGCTGTCTTAATGCGTCCATCGCCCCCGGGTAGGAAATGTTCCTGTAATAACCGCCTCGTGACATGGAAACAATTTCGTACGCCGACCCGGACGTGCGGTGATTGATGACGTAACGGCACCGGAAGTGACGTCACACGTGTTTTATGTACCGCCTTGAAATATGCGGCACTCGACAGAACCGCCTTGCCAGAAAATCGTACTTATGCGAACAATAAAGCAACGACGAAAAAATGCGAATGACAAATATTGGTGTTTCTCGGTTGCACATAATTGAGAATTGTTGTTTAGTAAAATGGTATTTTTTACATAATCTAGAAGTAGAAGGCAACCCCATTCAGAAAATTAGATTTTGCGGACACAATAAATTGCGCGAAGAATGATGCGCTCTGTAATAGCGATTAATGGAATGTGCAGTAAATTTGAACACCTTATTGCAAAACACATATCGAGATAGACATTGATAGTGTACCTAATTTTATTGTAACATGCTAGCGGTCGGTTTGGGTAAAAAAACGAAGACGGGCTTCTGATCGCAACATCCATCCAGCGGACCGATTCTGTAAACTTATAACAATTTAATTGGTTTCATTATAACATTACAATTATGTTAGGATAAGAAAAGTTACTATCGCGTGTTCTTGGTTTACCGAATTTTGACGTCATGAAGATACCGATATAATCGTTTTAAGTTTATAGAATTGGCCTGTTGTCGTCAACTCCGATTCGGACTACGACTACGGCCTCAGGTAGCCAGTCGAACTACCTGTACGAGTTCAAGGAACGTCTTCTATGCGATCTGTTGCAAAGAGATTCTTCCATTTCAAGAGGTAACAATATATAATAGTATACTGCAAAAAAACATGTAATCCAAAGGTTAAAAAAAAATACAATAACATAGAGACCGTTATAGCAAAATAGAAGCAGAAAAATAAATCATTTCTCTCTTCGTACTATATCGCACGTATCATTTTTTAAAGAAATCTTTTATCGTATTAGAATTATTGTAGTTACCACTAACTCAATGTAATACTTTGTTTATCAAGTAAGTCCCACTGCCAATGAAATCGCTTAAACTATTTGTCAGTTTAGTTTTAAATGATCTCGCTGAACTCTCTTTCGCCATTGGTGTCTACGATGTCTTATCAGTATTGCGTAAGCAATTTGGTAATAAAACAATTTTTAATATTGATTTACCATACAATAATATAAGTGTCTAAATCGTACACGCGTATAAGACGTCATAAATCATAAAAATATGATATAAATCGTGAACAGTATATGAACAGTAGCGGCGGTAACATAGATTGCATTCTTTGGATGCCTGGGTGGGTTTATGGATATGTCCTAGCACGAGCGTGCGTGCACGAACGCAAGTAAAAACGGTGGATATGATTGACACGAAGGAAACATTGCAATGCATAGTTACACAGATTCTAAGAGAACGATCTAATAAAAGAGTCACATACCGATTACCATGTATTTATGTATTTTATTTCCTTTCTCCGATTCTGTTTGATTGCGATAATTTTTTGAAATACATTTTTATAGAATTTACAGGAGACAAACAAATATGCGGGCTATCGGAAAGTAGACGATCACCGTCGTCCATGGTCACGCGCAACGCACATCTCATTCCTATGGAGGAAACACTTGTGTGTTGCCATTTAAATCAAATAACCTTTGATGCGCTCCCGAGGGCGTGTAACTTTTTTTAATATGACGTTGGAATATTATTGCATTTTACAATAATAACACGACATATGCCTATTTTATCACATAATTTCAATTATTGTTCAAAAAAAATAAATAATAAAAAATCTATGTATTTTGCTTCGACAAAAATAACTGTCTGTAGACGATTGTAAGTGATATTATGAATCCAATATGTAATTAACTTTTTAGGATTGATTGAAGGATGTTAAGAGTTAAGCCGTTTTGATACTGAAGCTAGAATATGTTCATTTTAAAATTTCAACATAGTCTAATACCGTACATACATATCACGTCATAAATTATTCAACAAAAGAATATTAAGCAAAAGCTTCTTCAATTTTAAACATATATATTGCAACGTACAAACGCATCGCACTTACGGTCCCCGAGATTTCTCGATTTGCTTAAGCGAAACCATCGACGCCGACTGCAGTCGGTTTATTCAGCTCACCGTTCAAATGTATTTTACTTTGCTCGGCTAATTCGCTTTTTGCTTTACTGAATCACTCGCGCGGTCTTGGCCGTGTCTGTCCTTACTCTACTATTTTTATCTAGACGCTCCTTTATTTCACGCTTTTAAAACAGACCGTTCTGTATTTGATTGAAATCGCGCACAAGATCCATAAAAGTTGTAAATCGGGCTACATGCTGGATCCTACATAATACAACATTGTTATTAGTACAAAAGTAGCTGATTTATGGATATACGTTTAATTTTTAAATCAAGCAACACATTCGACATAAAATGACGTTCCTGTTTGTGAAAAAAAGCACCATTTTTATTTTTCTAAGTAGTAACATAATTATATTACTCAATAATTTTGTGATCGAGAATCTGTATCAAATCCGAGAGTTCGTATTTGAAAAATAATTAAGTGAAAATCATTAAAAAGTTTACAAAGTTGAGGTCGAACAATCAATTTCGTGGTGAAAGTGAAAAATCGCCCCGACGCAAAACCGAAACAACCCTCTTTAAAAAAAAACAACCCCTAAATTACATTCCCGCTCAGACATTGTAAGAATAACTCTGGGAAATATATTTAATCAAGCTAAGAACACAGCCGTAATTAATTTTAAGTTTTTTTTTTTCGGTTTCTCGCCGGGTTCTTAGGCGCATTAATATCGGATCACCGACCCAAGGACATTTTTTGGGGTTTCGTAGGAAATTTAGAAGCGGCAAAAGTTTCATTTATTTAATACGGTTTTATTACACATAAGCTTATTATTTTCTAAGCTGGAAGTTATAGATATGAAAATCACAATTCCAGTTTGAAGTGAAAATCGTATGGTTCTAAAGTGCTAAAATTATAGATAAGTCTTATAAGAATAAATTTTGTTGGTTCTAAATAAAGACCCCCGTATTCAATGCATACTGGGACCCCATATAATTTTTGTTTCTATCGTGTTCAGAGACGCATTTTCGACATTCTGCAATAAATTTTTCAAAAAAAAACTTGAGCCATATCCACGGCGAAGTTTACACGTGACTTTGACATAAATCGGATATGACACCCAATAAAATTTCCAAAACGTGTAATACAAAAATAATCGCTTAAATAATTAATAAGTTTTAAGAAAGGGTTAGTTGGATGGATACCTCTTATATTACTGATTACCTTTCCCCGCGTGGATATACAATAATTTTTTTCATCTTGTATATCGACTGATGGCGCTCTATACATATCTCAATTCCGGTCCCGCTCTCGATTTCACTTTTAATTCAAATTCCATAAAACTATCATATTGTTAAAGGCTTTTCAATTTTAGTACAGGCACCCTAAATATTTCTGTGAGAAAAAGTACTCTGTGCGTAGTCCCATAAGCTTCTCTAGCTGTCAGTGAAAGTCCCACCGAGATCGGTTCAGTTGTTCCGAAAATAACCTTGAACAAAAAAACACAAACAAAACCAAAATTTAAAAAAAATGTGAGCTGTCACGGGACGTCTGGCAGATGTGAAACATCGAGTTTGTACAATATGCATTATAGACAAGATAACGACAGGAACTAAATATAACATAATAAAAAATTAAATATGACGAATTTTTTACAGAAAATGATGACTATTTATTTAACAAACATTTTAATTAAATACAAAAAAATGAATATTAATTTCAAGTTGCCATAACTGAATTCATTTCATCTGCGACTTCAGTAATAGTTATATTCGATGTTTCTTCTGACGGTATTACTGTGACAATTACTTGTCACGGTAATAATTGATTATTAATAATCAATTATTAATCAAAAATACAATCATATTAATCAAAATGTAGTAATGTGTACGATGTGGCGACGCTTCGTCATGCGCAAGCTACTGTGCGACTCCCTTCTCACTTGGTTCGATGGTGCTGTTTACTACGGTATACATTTTGAATATATATTGTATAGCGTGGCGACCCGTCACCACACAGTGCACTCTACTATAAATAGACTGTATATACACTCTACTATAAATAGACTGTATATACACTCTAGTATAGCGTGGCGAGCCATCGCCACGGCAAGCGTCGCCACGCCAACAATTTGCCTTGCGCCTATGGATGTTTCACATCAAAAGTGGTTTTGGATTATTGATATATATACTTATAACACTATGAACTTAATTTACAGACAGGCACTTCAGTATTGTTTAATATGTGTAGATTCTACATGCAAATGCTATTCCAATACATAAGACGCATCTGTATCAAATTTCAAGTTGATCCTTTTTTTTTTATTATAAAATTCGAATTCAAAAGTCTCTTTACTTCATAGGTTATGTATAATTTTTGAATTGGGTCATTATAATATTAATTTACCATTAAATGAATTTATCACTCGTTCGGAAAGCAGTTTTACTCAAAAAGGATGAGCAAGAAACTTGATAGTAGCTCTTTTCCAAATGAATTGTAAACAATAACAATAAATAAAAAAAGTATTACACAAAGATTCAACCCGATGAAAACTCGAGCTGGTTGTTTCTATGGACTTTTGTCCTAAAAAATATTTTATAATTTTTTAACTTTTTTAACGAGTAAATATCTAATAATGATCTTAAATTTACTTAAGGGTATTTTTGAATATCTACAAAGACCTTATTAAACAAGGGTACACACAGCCCCATAAATGATTTTGTCACTTTATGTAATCGACTGACAGGTAAACATAGTTTATTTTTAATCCTCGTCTAGAAATAATGTCGGTCATTTTTTTCTCAAAAATTTCTATATTCTTTTTTAAATATATTAAATTTTCGTAGCCAAAGTTAAGATTCCATTTTCTTTAATTTTTTTCCTTAGAGATACTTGAGATCCCAATTTTTAAATAACCCGAATTAACCGCTTCTGCAGCACGAAAATTCTGTGTGCATCTGCGGCAAGTCCCAAAACAAGATCCCATAAGACCACAGGCTATATGGATCAACAGGAAACGACCAAAATAATCTGGCGGTTTCTACATCTGATAGACGTATCTTTCTAACTGCATACGCAGTAGAGCTAATCCTTCTTGCCAACTTTTTAATATGAGGACCCCATTGAAGTATTTCATCTAGAGTAATATCCAGGAATACAAAAATATCAACAAAATAGAATTCCTGGTTTCATACTAAAATAGTTTCGGATCTATGGATTTCATTTGGAGGTGCAAATTTTGTACATTTCGTTTTCTTTTCATTATAGAAATAGGCTATTTACAGTAAATCATTCTTTTAGTTTCGAGATAGCAATGTGTATATCGTTAAGTGAGTTGTAATCTTTTGATTTCAAATAATAATGAAGTGTCCTCTGCAAACATTTCCATCTCATGAACATATTCAGCAAAGCTAGATAAATCGTTAATATAGAGAAAGAGAAAGAGACAAGGATTAATCCTTATGCTACCCCCATCTGGATCACAGACATATACAATCACTTGCCATTGACATCAACAATCTTTATTCTATTACTTAAATATGATATCTAATAGTCAAGTGCCCGGCTCGTCCCTTAATAATACCGCAGTATACCCATCAAAGTTTCGTGACTTACATAATTGAAAGTCTTGGAGAGATCGCAAGATACTCCAACTACATCCCACAAATTCTCTCAGGTTTCAAAAATTTGTTAAAAAAGCTCAACGTCATCGTCGATTGCTGAGCGACTAATTAAAGTAGACTGTATAGATATGGGCCTAAAGTTTTTGAGGTTTGATATACTACCACCTTTAAATAATAGAATGACTTTACTTCTTTTCATTAGATCGGGAATTATTTCATTGTGTATTAAAACTAGATAATCCGGCAGACGTTGTTCTACACTTTCTTGTAGATGACTCGTCTGTATTGTTAATGCTCGCAACTGCCCCAGCATGGATGTAGAATTGTTTTTGTATAGATCGATGTCAATTTCAATCCCGGTTCTGTTTTCCATTCCGATCTCAGTCACACTTTTTATTCTGACTCCGTCCACACACTCGACATAGTTCCGTTCTCAATTTTCGAACCAGTTTAACTTTAGGTTCTGATCCTAGTCCCGTTTTCGATTTTGCATTCAGTCTCGCTTTCAATTCTGATTCCGCTACCAATCACAATTCCGATTTAAGCGAAATTGGGGGTAAGTATCAAAATAAAATATAGGCAACATTACCTGAGTTTTCTATGAATAAATATTTTTTTAGAATCGATGTAATAGTTCAGTTCAATAGTACAAATACATGGTCAAAGTTGGGGATAAACCTTAGGTATAATATACAAAACACTAAACATCCTGGTCAGACTATAAATTTTGATTTTGTCTCTGTACTTGTCCCGATCCCGCTTTTGATTCTGATTTTGGGTCCTTTCTCGAATTTACTCTCTGTCCACCTTTCAATTCCAATTCCACTATCCGTCCTAGCTCCAATTTATGCAAAGCCGGGGGCAAATACTAATGTAATATGGCTTATATCAGAATAGGATGTAAGCCATATTACTCGGAGAGATAGAGTAGCTTTCTATGAATTAAATGATTACTGAAATCGTTTTAGGAATATAAATTCATGGATGAAGCCGGGGATAAATGTTAGCGGCCTAATTACTCAAGAATAGTGCATATATCTATTAGTGAAAGAATTTTTAGAATTCATTTTACTATGTTGTACTTCATTATTTAAAAGTATTTACAAATATGTGCGATTCTCTCTTAAAGCTACTATAAGTAATTAAAAGGCATTTATCACTATGTTCGCGTCTTTACAGTCTGTAGATCCATATCTTCAATCCATATCTTACCATAAACAGCACTATTTGTTGTTATTATTTTTCTATTATTCCAAATGAAATCATTAATTCATTTGATTTGTTTTAACCAGCTCCTTCGATTTTAGTCCATCCTTCGTACCGTAACCCGCTGTGACTTATTATATTCAACGCCTATATCAAATTGTCTTTACTGGTTCACTAATTGACTTCATTTACTCATTTTTTTCATTTACGTTATACCTTCATATACTCATTTCCACAAACGGTACTAAATCGTACAACGAAATTTCATTTTAAATGAACGCGTGAAACCAGCTTAGCATTCCTTACAACTTATCCTCGTTTCCAAGATCAGACCCTCATCACCACATATTTATAATCTATTTATTTAAACTATTCTCAAAAGATCATACACTGTGCTTCCGCTGTAAACTTACAACAGAAATGCTCAACTCCCCAACGAGACTCCCCAACCATCATACAAATTCCAGGCCATGATACAGTATCAGTTCAAAGTCACTACGTTTTTCTAATATCATTGAAATAACAGAATATCAAATTTTGACTCGATGAGACCTGTTGAAGATGCTCACATCCGTTCTTCAACTAGAAAATAGCTGATATTCTTTAAACGACACAAAAGACTTTCTAGAATCGTACCAGAAAACATTCTCGATGTAATTTTTATGTTCATTAGTTCGAATCGAATCGAAAAGTACAAATACACATGCTTGTTTTTTTTCAGAAACCTTCCCCAGAATGCTTATAATATTTTGCAAAAGTTTCACCGTAACCTGTTTAATGGATTAAGAATGCATAGAGGACGAACATGCTTATACTGATTTTTATTTAAATAGATAGCTGTAGCCCGCGGCTTCTCCCTTGTGAGCATAGAATGATATCGTATTTTTCGTATCGACTAATGACGCCGTATCCATCATAATTCCTATCCCACTCCTCGTTCTTCATTTCATCTCGATCCAATACTGATTCTAGTTTTGCTCCCGAGCTCTATTTAGGTACCACTTTTGATTCAATCCTAATAAATTGTCCTATTTTAAGGGTTTATTTCCAAGAAGGAACCCTAAAAAACATCCCAATAAAAAGTGTCTTAAGTGTAGCCCAGTAAGCTCCTCTACCTTCCAGTCGCATTGTGATCTGTTCAGTCCTTCCAAAGATACTTAGGACATAGACAGACAGATAGAAGATGTTATTTTCTTTCATACAAATCTCCTCACAATAACGAATACAACAAAAAAGAATTATCCAATTTGGTGCAGTCGTTCGTAAGTGATGCGCATACATACGTTTTGACGAACAATTTTTAATATATATATAAACACCAAACATGACGCAATACAGTTAATGATAGAGTTTATAATTGTAACAGAAAGACCACGAGGTACAGCAGTCTTCTTTTCCAACGACTTAAATGTTTTTATAACCTCGTCCAAATTCACATATTTAAATTCGAAACCAATATCACAGATCTGAATAATTTCTCTTAATAATAATTCAGCAAAAGTGGGTGATGATTTAAGACTCTGGGTGGTCGAGATTGGAATGTTAGTAAAAAACTTTTCAAAGGCCTCAACAACCTCTGTATTTTTATTCAAAGTCTTATCATGTAATTTAAGTTCATAGTCAATATCGCGCTCCTTAATTTTTCCAATCTGGCTTTTTTTTGGCTGCCCAAGTCGCTTTCAATACGTCTTTACCATTTTAATTTCATTATTCACATGTTTGGCTTTTATCCGTTCAATTTTTTTTTATAATTCCCAATATATTCCGCGAAAATTTCTATTAATACAATAAAAGACACTTCAAGGGCTGATTACAGCAGTATTACAAACACATTGATTTTATAAATGCACTAGCTTTCTGCCCATGGCTTGGCATGGCTGCCGCATACATATAGAACATGTCCCTTCATTTTTTTATATTTACCGATCTTGCTGTCAATCTGTCCTCGCTTTCAATTCCGGTATCGGTACTTTCCTAATTTCGGTCCCGATCACACTTTTCATTCTAAATCCGGTCTCACATTGGATTTAAAGCCTGATCCGGTTCTTAATTTCAGTTACAGAACCGGTTGGTTCCTGCAGAGCATTCTGGTTCCTGACCGTATCTTCTTTCCTTTAGTTTTGCTTTCAATTAATAAGCAACTATCGGTCACAGTTCCGATTTGTAAGAAGACGAATAGTATGAAAAGAAATTCTAGGGTATAATACTATTGGATGATAACTATCGTTTAGTATAAGAATTTTCAGAATCGGTGTAGTGGTTCGGTTGAATTACAATTAAATTTCACTGTATTCAGTCTCTGTTCAATAGTACAAAATGCGGACGAAGTCGGGGATTGCATAAAAAAGTTTTCCATGTAGATGTTGTATGTATTATGTATTTCATTCCATTTACTAACTCTCATGGTGTTCGATTAACCGGCGTCGAATTAAATCAACTTCGGTCAGACCAAAATTTATTTTTATGTATTTGATGCGGCGAAAATTTTATACAACTATCAAGTGTTATTTTGTACAATATCGACGGTTAGTTTATTTATTATACGAGCAAAAAGTTGATAACTTGAAATTATAAGAAAACTATTTTGCAAGGTCTGCTTTCTTTTTGATTGTCGTGGTAGACTTAGCGCACCACTACTGAAGCGTATGGTATGGAAGCGTACGATCTCAAATTTTTTTTCATTGAGTGACTTGGATCCTAAACTCTTCACGCTGATCCAATGTGGATTGAGGGCTGATAACGACTGCTGTCACTAATACGATGACAATATTCAGAACCAATGATCTAACTTTCTCCTCAAAGTACCTTCCCGTTCGTTACCTTCGGGACCAGAAAAGAATTCACTTGACTACTGACTCACCTCCTATTATAAAATAAGTACAATATTTTTAGAACTTCGTATTATAATTTAAATGTATAAAATAAAAAGTTTTTAAGTCCGTTATGACGCTTTCTAACCTTATATCATAAGTTAGCTTGGTTGGACAGAGTGGCGACAGGCACAAGGCGGTTGACAATCAGTAAATACATACAGAACTCTATGACGCTCTAGCAAATAATATTGTATTAGGCCAAGTTGGCCGCGTCTGGATCGTGCAACGTTACATGTCGTGAGTGACATATGCAAAATTAAAACATGTTCGACTGATATCACAGTTGAAAACAAACTGCCGTTTAAATTTACAACTAAAATGCAACAATGATAATTTCATTTAAACTTCCTAAGCTATCAATTATCTTTGAAGTCCAAATCGCGATAGTCACATGAGATTTCTAGTTTTGTATAATATTCGATGAAGCTATAGCAACCTGGCCATATAAAGTTTCACGTATAAGAAGTTTATGAATTATTAATTGCCTCTATGTAACGCGGAAAACAAAAAAAGGCCGACACCTGCTTTCTATTGGGCGATACAATCCTTCACACCATTCGATCTATAAGAAGAATTCGCACGCGAAAATTGAATGAGCCCTTTACCGTTCATGGTTAATCTGTGACCCAACGCTGACGTGGCATAGCGCAAGATTCTACCGTGTTTTTGTTAGTGACAGTAGAAATGATTACTCTACTCGATCCAGCGCTGGTGGACGCTGGGTTGGAACGGAAAAGTTTTGCACGTGACCATTGCCTTATTAACGTTAGCGTGCCAGTGAAGATGGCGGCAGCAACTAGACGTATATAAATCAGCCTTGTGGAGTGGAAAATATGGAAGATCGAAAGAGCTGCACATCTTTATTTCAATTCAATCCGTAAATGTTGATCTGACATGAGGATATCGAGGTCCTACAACGGACTGATCAACGCTCTGCGGCGACCTTTACAGCTCGCCTAAGTTGTATCGGCTAGCGAGATTATTAATTTGTTGCCTATACAATATCTAATTATATTTAAGTAGATTTTATCTCATTTTATATCACTTGTACCTATTGAAACATTTCGTTCCTTATAAATTGTTAATGTACTTTTTTTTAAACTACGCATTTGCTTCATAGTAGTCATTCATTCAGTTCCGATGGTTCACAGCCCAATACTGGATTAAATAGCAACAAATTTCAATAGCTCTCTTGCGCAGATCGTCGTTCTATTTTCAAAGCATCATATAGAACTAAGATCATATAAATAAATCTCTCTATACAATGAAAACCTTCCTGAGTTCCATCTTGATTTGATCTTTTCTATATAATAACGTTTAAGCTCACGCTTAAAATGGAATTCGTCAGAACAAAGTTTGTTATTTAGATTAAATTTATTTTATTTTTATTTATTAATAACCACAACATATCATAGAAGTTACTTCCAAGCGTTTTCATAGGTATACGAGCTCAAACGTCACAGCCCGTTACTTCGACTCAGATAAATCAAAGCGGCGACGTGTGCGCACGCTCCTGTCAAAGCATACACGACGTTCAACATATGTAAGTTTTCTTTCGATGGACGGTTTTTATATTTTTTTGATTAGATTATAGATCAATACCCTTCTTCACATTTTTCAAATGTAAAATATAATAATAAAGTTGCGGTCATACACTTTCTATTAATTATAACTTTTAGTTTCATCCTAAAATATACATCTAGTCTATACACAGATAATGAAAAAATGGTGCGTGTTAAATCAGACGCGAAACTGAAGCTTAACAGTTAAGAACGATTTTCTTGGAATATATACCATAGACAAAGGAGGCAAATAAACGCACGTATTATAATACTGAAAGTATGTACTTTTAATTTCGTAAAATATGTTAAATAAATCTTGTTACTTAATTAAACTTTGAAACTCTAAAACTCCATTTAACAATGATGTTGGTCATGAATGGTGGTGGTGAGTGGTGACAATGGCAAAAAATTTTAACGCGATATATATCGTAAATTTATCTGCGTTAAAAATATATCATCAGAGTAGAATAGAAAAAAAATACACAAATATGTTGCGTAGGGGGGCAATTTAAGAACGAATTAATTTTTTGTTTACACTCGATTTCACTTCCCTTCCAATTTGCGTACCACGGGCTGTATGTATAAATTGACCATTAAGGCGTAAAATAAAAAAAAACCAAACTATGTAAAGTATTATGTGTATCTTAAAACGATTAGGTCTTCTTATTCTTTTACTCGGCAAGCGTTCCACTGTACAACACAAGTTTCTTATGAAAAAGGCCCCCACTGACGCAGTGCGTGTTACAAGCTTTTCGTGCCCTTGTAAGTTCTGATGAAAGTTCTTAAAATTGCAGTGTTGGTCGATATATTTTCATTCGCCATCAAAACGACAAATTATCGATATTTTATTCTGCATATTAAGGATTATTAAAGAAATGAATTACTAAAATATTCTTGTCTACAAACAAAATCCCGAAAGCGTACTCATTACTTTGGGGTTTCAGTGCTGTAAAAAATATATATAAAAATCACCGTTCTACTAGCTAATTGAAATCTATATAGAAGTATTGTGACGTATATATAAGTATACATATATAAGTAGCCGCCGCGGATGTCACACTTACATACGTTAGCAAATACTTACGATCATAATATCATAATGGTGATATATAAAAAAAATATGATGATATCCGGGTATAAAGGCAGACATCATAATAATTTTGTGTTGATCTGAATACAGTGAATGGTCTATGTTGTTAAGGTGTTTGATGTCGGCGCTGGTTCAGTGCGAGTTGAGGCTTTTAACGATTCTTGTAAGCCATGTGATTCTGATTTATTTAAAAGAAGCTTTAATGTTCTTTCAGAAGACCAGTACTATTTAGTTAACTTGATTTATTGGTCGATCCGCCCGTGGTTATTTAGGCAATTTATCAAATAGATTTTCTACGCCGAAGTGATCGTTCCTATTGGTTTCATGCTATCAAAACATGTTGTTTATGCATGCAAACATGCTGCACCCAAAATCCGACTATGGAAAAAAAAAATCCGTAGTGGGTTTTTGTTCTATTGAGTTTTAACAAATAAGTAATCAACAACTTTTATGTAATCAATCAACGAGATGACGTCGATAGTGCTACATAAGTGTAAGAGAAGGAATTGTTTATGAGTACTCTTTTCCACTATTTCAATTAATTTCAATGCGTATACGTAACAATACCCGTAAGTCATGGGACTACCGGTAGACATGAAATCATGGGCAAACTTGTGCTTTGGGATGGAATGAAGGGTTTGTTCAATAGAGGCACGCCGGATGACGGAGTATCGGAGATAAGGACCGCATGGGCGCTGACGGGGTTTCGTTAATCTTTTAATGGACGCAAGTTTCTAAGTTGTCCGCCGAGTTCTTAGATTTTAGTCTTAAAAAATAGGTTTGCTAACGTTATACATAGAATTTCTTTCATTTATTGGTTTTAGACTTTTAGTTTCAGTTTTATCGCGAATTTTAGGTCGAAATACTACAATTTTTTAGTTCAAATGTTATTATTTTCTGTAAGTATGAGTGTTATTACTTCTGGTACGAGGAATTGGTGTTATTAGGAACAATTTGTTCTGAAAATCCTAACTCACCTTGCACTTTTTACGATCAGACTTGTAGTTCCCAAGATATTTAAGTTTTAATAGTGCAATTTAGATTTTCGGTACAATAGCACCCTCACTCAGACAAAGTCTAGAGGCAAATGAAACCAATCGTCGAAATTCCCAGTACTATTGGTGGAAGGGAGCCGAATCACTCGACCACCTGACACCTAGTTTGCTGGGATTGGTTGAGCAGTTCGTGAGATAGTTTTACGCCGAAACTTCATTTGAAACATAACGATTGATTTTCGCGAAACGTAATACATTATATGCTTATGGATTCCATGTCAAAAACTTATATAATATCCATGAATTTAATGCGTATTATTAATTGCGATGGTGGTGGTCATTTGTGGAGGAGAGAATTATTTGGTCGCGTTTCATAAAAATGCCAAATTTTCCAGTAGTTCGACAGTGCTATATTTATTCATTCAGCGTTTGCTATATTTAATTCTCTGTAACACCATATAACTTGGGGCATTCATTGGATCAAGACAAATCTTATAACTTGTTGAAATTTAGTTCAGTAGTTCAGGCTGCTTTAGACAACAAAGCACTTTACGTAGATAACCACGACCCTTTCTGCCGTAGTCGGTTAAAAGCAACGAGCGATACACGCATACGGGTAAACTTCGCCCATCCACGTCTACGCACATCTATACACGTATCTTACGTATAAAGGGGTAGTAATGTAGGTAAATATCAAGTTGTTACAAAAAACGCACATTTATTTTATTATCTTCATTTTGTCATTTTTTCACAAGTATTTAAATATATATGAACAAATGAACAAAATCTTACCTAAAATTTGGAAAATAGAAATAGGCTACTGGTCGTCTAAGTCTATCCAGCATTTTGTATGTGAATTTTAAAAGCTGCCATTCCAATGCATTTAAAAACGGAGGCGAAGCGAGACGCAATCACGTTTTTCCTTTGGTAAAATTTATTATTAGATATAGCAACAAAAACTACAATTCTCTTTGAACAACTTTATAAGCGCACAGTGTTGCCCACATGTCGCGACGCCGTCTATAAATTTACCTATTTTCTTTGTTATAAAACTGCTTGAAAATTATGAATAATATAATAGAGAAATAATTGATTTTATTGCTATCAAAACAAAAGTTTCGAAGCGCGTTAGGGATATATAAAACTTTGATCAATGAATCGAGGAATACCGCGCGGCACGGCGGCCAACCGCAGAATGAGCCGACATCGGCCAATATATTTTCTACGACGTGGGGAGTTATTTTCACCTTACGCGTAGAATAAGAAGTATTATCATGATGATATAACATCATTAATATTATGATCATTCGTAATTGAATTATGATTCAGAATCAAGTAAATTTGTTGTGTATTAGTATTATCCTTTAAATAAAACTTTTTACATAATACGAGGGTTTCGAATGATCCCTACCGTATGCGTTCGGTCAGTTGATCACATGTGTTAGATTTTGGAAGCAGAACTAGTGGAACATAAAATATACCCATAAATCACACTGGATAGGTCAAGGATCACACTGATCTCGCATTCGTAGTCTAAATATTTTAAATATCTCTTGAAATGATGAGCCTTTCATCATGTTTTGTAGTGAAATAATCTTTCTCCGAGTCTCATTTAGCAAATTCTACTATTTTGATTCTTAGTCTGGAAACACCATGCAAAATAAAGAGAAGCATGAAAATTTTTTGAAAACCACTTTCATCGATTTTCACAAGTAGCCACACTACGAAGCGATATAAGAGCGTACTTGCGACGAGCGGCCTTTTAAAGTGTTTTTTTATATATTTTTTTTATTCTTTCTCGAGTACATAAATAAAGTCAGCCAGTTCCGCGATCTGAAGAAATTTTGTTAATTTTAGAATAGTATTTATAATAGTATAGTATTAATATCGCCTTGTCTATAAACATGCGAACATGCCAACTTTCTTTTGAATCGTTTTCTTTTTTATTAGCGCGTCCAAAAAAATGCGAACCCGTATTAAAAAATCCGTCAATCCTATTAATGTTGCAATCGTGAAGGCTTGTAAGGCATGTGTTTGATGGAATGCTTGTTACTCTGTCATGCAAAAACTAGTGAAAGGATTTTGCTTTTTTTATATCGATCAGTTAATGCTAGCAGTAAGATAAAAGAGTGGGTCAAGATCGACACCTGTCCAGAATTGAATTAGATTGGATAAAATTTATCGAAATAGGAATCGAGAACGAGGCCGCAAACGACATCGCGGTTAACAGTGTCATCGTTCGATGTAGAATATGAAGGCATTCATTCTATGTTCATGCGCGGGCAGAGTCGCACGCGAAAGCTAGTACCTTATCCGCATCCGCAAATAGAAGCCATAGACGCGGTGATGGCCGTGGGTACACTTCGAATAAGAAAGTACGGGATACAAATTTTAACTAAGGACGAACTAATCGATGAGCGTTAAATTAGCAACTCTCAAAACGCACTGGGCTAGTATAGAAAGTTCGTAGCGTACATTTGTAGCAGTCCGTCTGCTATGCGAAAGTTTCGGATTGGACTAGTCTTGGACCCGAAATATTTTTTTTTCACAGGAAAAGTAGTTAACAAGAAATAATTACTTTTTAACATCACTTTTGGGATAGAACTTGTATTGTCACGTTGTGACTGACTAGTTTGGAAACTAATGCAAATGATTGATAGATTTGATTAAACTCAAATTTTAATTAAACATTCATCGACATATAATTAAAAACAGACTTTCATTATCGCTCGTCCGCTGCAAACACGCATTAGTTAGCTAATGAACAGGCATAAAATCAAGGAATAGTCTGTTGACTATTCCTTGATTTTTGGAATATATTGTTATATATTCCTAGATTATTTAAAATTTTGCATAAATTTTTTGATACTACCGTAATACTGTAAATTAGAATTTACAGTATCACGGTAGTATCAAAAAATTAATGCATATGACATAATTTTACTTTAATTTTTTTTAAGCTACTTTTTTTCTCGCAACCCTCTTTGTACCCTATCTATATAATCAACTTGTTTTAATGCTTTCAACAAGTTTCATTTTAAAAGGATTCGCTAAAAACTATTTATTTCCTGCATTTAATATTGCAGTTTTCCATATAAGAATCATGCATTGATTGCCTTTCTGTAATCCGCTACACACTTCATTTCACCGGTGCTCAACTTATTATTTGGTGAGATCCCACAATTTACGCAGTCACTCACGCACGTATTACGCACGAGCTACAAAGTTTCGTGCGGGGGCGCCGCCGCTATCTTCGCGACCGGAGCCCTCATTCTGAAAGTTCATCTCGAGTCGGAGGTTTAATCAAAAAGTTTGCGGGAACATTCGTGCACAGGTAGTGGCAGCGGGGTGGGGCGGGATGCCCGCCGCCTGCTCGGGACGTCTTTCGTGCCGGTAAAATGATCGACATTCACCACCGTGCGACGGAATATATGAAAACTGAAGTATTTTATGGTCAATAATTAAACAACATAAAAAGGGACTAGATCTTTTTAAATTGCTGAAATCTCTTTTTAAACGGCACTCGAAAACGATTGAACAAGGTCATATGCAAAGAAGTATTTCTTAGGGTTCAATTGCTTCATTGACATATATAAAAAAAATAAGGATAACGTATTAATTTATTGCATGAAATCAGTTTTATTTCTATTCGAGATAGTTTTTTTTTTTTATCAAACGCAAATACTAATCGATATCATACATTTATATCAAAAAACAATTTTGATTTGACTACTTCATCAACCATACGTAAAACGGGAGAGATTTCTAGTGCCTAATGATTCATGTTACATTTCGTAACGGGTCAATTTTTGTCACAAACCTCACGTGTTTGATCAGACTGTTTTATTTCAGTACAAAAACTCATGAAACGAAATTTAAAGATGTCGATAAGCAACTAACTTTAATTATGTGATTTAGTTATATGCTTCAATTAAAGACAATGCATATTCCTTGAACTATTTAGAGAAAAATAACTGAATAGATATTTTTTTTTTATCTAAGCAATCATTTTTTTTTTTATTAACTTAGTTATTTTAAACGATAAACATTTAATTTGTCTTAAGTTCGTCCATTTTTAAAAATCATATTGAGAAAAGATTAAATTATGATTCAAGCTAAAATAACATTTTTACAATGCTGTTTATTTTCTTTGTCTGGCTGTTGGAATGTGAAAATAGTTCGACCGATTTCAATGTGAAAATGATTTAATTTTAAAATTTTTATGCGACGAAAAATAAATGTCTTTCATTTCAAAAAATTGAAAGATTGACCTAGAGAAAATAGTTTTATTTAAAATATAATACACTATTTGTAAAGAAAAATAGACCATGGGTAGAAACATTGACAAAGTAACGCTTTTTAAGAAAGAAAGTCATACATTTTTCCTATATTTTATAGAATTAATACTTCATTTTTACATAGGTGCTTAAGTTTACATTTGTAGTTGTGATTATATATCGTACTTCATTTTATGCCTTATTGTACGACAGACAAACATTTTTCTATTTTAAATTTACACCACTTCATTATAAGTAAATTTAACACAAACAAGAGGAATTGATTAATTATCTCGTATTTTGAATAGAGCCAAAATTAAGCCACGCCGTACATTTGCTTAAAAATAATAGTCGTTTTAAAGCTAGCAAGCATAAATAAAAGCACCGAAACTTATCCCGATCTCTGTCTCGATTTCGATAAAATGTAAATAAAATTGCCACACACGCACACGAAAAGACTTAAACATAATAATGGGGATCAGAATAATCTGTGTATAACCTTTTTACGAATTCAATTATCAACTAACATTCAGCGTTCTATTCGAGATACAAAACTTTGCCTGACGACGCTGCACCTCCGTAAACCTAGCCCTATTAAACATTCAACGGAGCTTCGAGTAGACATTTTTCTCAGGGACGTGTTCGATTTTCTCAGGCGTGTGTACGTCAGAGCATCGTTACCCTCAAAGGGACGGGCCGACCGCAAACGGGGCGTTTCCTACGTGCATCTACGAGGTCACAGTGCGCTCACGCATCTGTGTACGTTCTCGAATTTTCTACTCGACGGCTACCCTCGCACGAGTGCGGAAGGGAGTACGTGATTATAAAAATAAATGTACAATTTTGTCTAATGTTGTTATGACTGACTAAATTATGGGTCCATCATCATAAAGGTATGTCGTTTTCAATTCATTTTGCTTTTCCATTTAATGTCGGCAAATTTGCTTAAGAACGTTGGTGTTGTTGTAAAACAATATCGTCGACAGAAGAAAATGTTGTATTGTGATTTATAGATGTTGTATATTAATTCAATTTTTGGAAACGGAATTTCTGGAATTTTATCCGTACAAAGATTCGTTATGATTCCAAAGACAAATGTCCCCGCCTCGAAGGTAATTCGCTCACACATCTCTCTGCAAAAGTCGGAGTTATGGTATAATTAAATTTGTACTGCTTAAAATCAGACGAAATACTCTACTTAGAAAAGACAAAAAAAAAGAAAAGCGGCCAATTTACGTTAAGAGCGTGCTATTTCATAAGTTATTAACGATATTATAATTCTGTTAATAAATAATTAAACACTTCCATCGTAGATACAGTGAAATCACCAAAAAGGCTCCTTTTTGAAATTTTTTAAGGATTGAAATAAAAAATTTAAATTCAAAATATTACAAGATCCAATATTTAGCACTGTAGGTAAACAGACCGGATGCTATGCCGATTATTTTCTTATGTCACCACCACCACTTTTCAATACTTCATATGCTCCAAATCGGCGAAAAAAATCTAAAGTGACATTTTGTGATAAGGGTGTAATTCATAATCGTATTGCAGAAACAAAAGCGGCCCAAATCTAATGTTTTCCAGTTTGTGATCAACGTTATAATGATATTGAATTTTTCTTTGTCCGGGCACGAGTTAAATTGTACAAAACGTATTGGTATGGGTCTTCGACCTTTGGTTGCGGAATCGTATGTAAATGGTTTTAGGATACTTACTTTTTGAATTCCATGCATCTCTTACCAGTTTTTTAACTTACTGCTTTGGTGATCGAAGATTTTCAAAAAAAAGAGGAAGTTCTTGATTTGGGTTCGAATTTGAAAAATCGATTTATCGTCATATCTCGACGTTTTGAGGTCCCAGGAAACCATCTCGAATTATTTCAGAAAGATGTCCGCATGTATGTGTGTAACAATTTTTTGTCGTACAATATCTCAAAAAGAATCAATCGATTTAAAAAAAAAGCAACATGAAGGAATTTATTTAAACTTAGATCTGATTAGATTTTGAAGGCAATCGGTAGAGCCATTTGGAATATATTTAAAAAATAAAGATTACAATAGAAATTTACGTTTTATAAGATAACTTAGAAAACTTTTATACAGTCAATTTCTAAACTATTACAAAAATTTTGTACTCAAAATATGACGTCTAATGACACCAAGTGAATAAAAACTGAACGACGTCTTCAAAACGTGTTGCAGTTTGAAAATTTTCATAAAAACATTTTTTCAAGATAATTTGGAGAATTACCATCCAATCAACAACTATTTACAAACATTTTGTACTCGAAAAATCGCGTCGAATTGTGAATGAAAGTCGAACGCCACGTTAAGAATATAAAGCAGTTTAGAAATTTCTAAAAAAATTTTTTTTGTATATAACCCTGAGATTTTCCATCCTTTAGATTTTCCCTGCTCTATAAAATATTTTATGCTAAAAAAACTACTTTAAATACCATCAAGTTAACAAAAGTCAAATGACGCGTTCAAGACACTGCAGTTGGAAAATTTCCGAAAAAAAAACAATTTTTTAACATAACTTCATGGATTTCCAACCAATCAATTTTTGACGCTCTATAACATTTGCTGTGTTTAAAAATTGCATTAAATGCCATAAAAAATATAACGACACGTTCAATACCTATCATAATTTAAAAATTTTCCAAAAAGTGTTTTTAAAACTTTCTTTCTTCAAAAATTTTCAACCATTCGACTTTTGACTAATATTTTTCTAGAATATTTCTTACATTACTGTAACAGTAAGTTCCAAAGTCAAACTATCTCTACTGCTCAGAAAGCAAAGTCGGTCCTTGCAAACTTCATCAATATCGATTGGTTTCATCGAGAAATATCGTTAACTACACATTCGCAAGTAAGAAAGAATTTTTCAATATAAGTTGTAAAGTTCTGTTGGATTGATGTTTAGTTTCGGTCAATTTTCTTTGCTAAAAACTGCGGCGAATGCCGCAAAGTAGATCAAAATCGAGCAACTGGTTCGTTAGATATGTTAGCTTAAAAATTAAAAAATGGTTTTTTTAATTTTTGAACTAAGATACTTAAATAAATCTAGATATTAAAAAATCGGGGAATTTAAAAAAGCACAAAAATCGATCTTTTGCACTCAAACTTAATAATTTACTACTAGGTATATTTTTGATGACTGTGCTTGAAAGTAGCGAAAAGTTTCAGGAAAGGTCTATAAAGTCAAGTGCCGGATTTTTGAGATTGAAATGCTAAAAGATAAGTTTTAGAGCGTTAATTGTATTTTTAAAATTAAGAAGCTCTCAATCATCAATAAATATCATAGCGGGAAGTTTTAGGGACGGTCTGCAGGTTCAACAGTGTAAAAGATTTTTTTATTTGCTGTATAACCTTCAACGCCTAGAGAAGTGAGTTTGAGTCGTTTGGGAGTTCCGTAACAGTTTTCCCAATAAATATAGTGCAATAAATGCAATTTTTCCTAAAGTGAAATTTCTTTTAAATACTTATATTGCGCTATATGTATTATATTTTTTCTGTTCCAGTAAATGCCCATGCTCATGTAATACATGTTTGTTATCATATAAAACTTTATAATTCTTAAACGATACGAGCTAAGCCATTAGCTATAATATTCTTGGATAGCATTTTGTGGGTAACTTTCGAAAAGCCGTGACATGTTTCAAACTTTACGAGTTGTAATTTTGTACTAAAATTAGATAGGTACTCAAATATTATTGAAGCGTAAAAAATGTGTTTATGACGAGGGCGACGAAAGCGAAACGAAATGAATGAAAGACAATGTAACGCATCTGCTTACCTGCTCGGCACTCATTGTTATCAATGTGAGCGAGCGAGACGGACTACAAAAGAGTGAAAAGTGCAGCGGGCAGCGCTTTGAGCTCGCTCTCAAGTTCGCTGTCTTTTGCTTGTGTTTGCGTATGCGTAAAGCTTTTTGCACTTTTGGCATCTGATGCTGGTTTGCTTAGTTAATGTACCTGTGTTTAGTTTCTAGGCATGATATTGTATTTGAGTATTAAATGCCACGCGATATATTTATTAAGGTAAAAATTAAATCTTATTAAATAATGACTTGGTTTTACGTATAATACTTAAGAAGCTACGTTTCTATCCCACTCAGTACGTCATTTAATTTTTATTAAAGTTACTAAGTTATCGATAACTAGTACTGATAATCATAACAGACATTAAGAACTTTTTGGCATTGGATTAGATAATTTAGACTAAAAAAGCAAGTTTTCGTTAAATAATAGAAAAAAATATGCACCTGAAAATGCAATTTTTAAAAATTATAGTTTAAAAACAACAGTTAACTTATGCCTTCTTACTGCAGCAAGCTTTATTTCTTGGTTTATTTTCCATATGGCCAACGGAACCTTTCCGAGTTTCGTCATGCCCATCCGTCCGTCCGTCCGAATGTCACAGACATTTTATTTAAAAACTACAATACGTGTATCGATGAAATTTATAGAATACGTATCTTGTGTAAGCCGCTACTTAGTTTCGTGGTTAAATAACAAAAATAAATATTTCTAGGGGGGTAGGTACTCCGGTAGCCCGTTTTATTTTTATTTATTAATTAAAAAATAAAAATATTCCACACGTACAATATTGATAGCTGAAAAGTTTGAGATGCAGTAATAAATTATTCATGTGGCGTACTGTAGCGCCGCGCGACCCCGTACACAGCTAAAATACCCACACGTTTGATTATTTTTAAAGGTCGTATGTGACAAAACATTTTTTTTAGGTTTAAAACAAAACTTAGGATTAACTTCGAAAAATCCTAGTAGCATTTTGAATTGTTTGTATGGATTAATCTATGTAGAAAATTTAAAGGCTTAAATCGGTTCCATTTGCGTGTAATATGTTAAATTCTGTTTTAAAAGAGGTATTTTTGATATATTTTTCTCTGTTAGAGAAGTTGATAAATCGTGTAACAGTAGCTGAGAAATTAAAGTTAATAACAAGAAAAATTAGATCACCTAAGATCACTTTTACATGATTTGTATTTTCTAAGAAAAATCGGGATTCACAACACCAAATTTTCCAATTCGTCACCTTAAAACAGCCTCCTATCTCACCTGAATTATCCGCCGCTTGCAGTGACGTCGAGTAGGCTTTTTATACAACAACTGCATGGAACGAATAGGCGATAAAAAACCGGACAAGTGTGAATTGGACTTGCATACGAAGGGTCCCATACTGCCGTACTATATTAAACGTATATATATTTTAATTGTTTAGTAAAAAACTATCATATTTTTAATAATATCGTTTTATATTTAATATATTTTATTACTTAGAATATGTATGAATACTAGTTAGATGTTTGTATTTCCATTATTAAGATCAAGCAAAAAGGGTCGAAAAAAACTTTATATTATTATTAATTGTCATAGCTGCCATAGTATTTTTACATTTATTTCACGTTATATGAAAATTTCAAGTGTCTACCTATTACATATAGTTTAAAAAATACAGTCCTGTGACAAGCGAACGGACAGACAGTGGAGTCTTAGTGATAGAGTCCCTTGGCATCCCTTGGATATGGAATTCATAAAACATAATAATTAGAAAAAAAAATATATTTAATTTTCTGTGAACGTTGAACATAAACGCTACCGGTACGAGTATTTGTATGTTTGGGGGGAAATTAGAACAACACGCATGCGCACGGGTGCGTAATAGGCGCGTATTAGGTTCTATGTTAGAAAAGAGCAGCCTTTAAAAAAAGAAGCCAGGGAAGTTAGCCAACGGGTTGCTCCTTCTGCTAGATAATGCTTCAGCTTACAACGTTCGGACTACAAAGGCTGCCGCTTGTGACTGCGGCTTTGACAGCATGGCCCATCTACTGTACAGTCCAAACCTGACTTTCGGTGACTTCTTGCTATTCCCGAAACTGCAACATCTCCGAGATAATGGAACTTTTGATCACAGAGCAACGTGGGTGGCTGTGACTGAACATTTGGACAAACCTAATAAATGCAGTGAGGTAAATGGAGATCATGTGTAAACATAAATGAAATATCATCTGTATTACTGTGTTTACATGTCTATAATGAGAATTTATTCTTAGTGTGAATGGCTACATACGCCCACTGACTGGAATAGAAATAAATACGAGTTGAAATAAATTAATTTATGTACTAAGCTAACAAATCATAACTGACATTGTAATAAATAAATTAATGCAATGTTAACATTTATTATATAATTTAAATATAAACACGAATTATAATTTTAACAATTGTTGTTAATGTTATATTTTGCATATCTAATTGCATATTCAATGTGGTAAATATGCCATATTCTTTGATCATTTGTGAGGAGGGGACATTAATATGTATTTAAGTGTGGTGGTAAATGTTAACGTGCGTGCTCAACGATTTCTGCGTATATTAAATCTTGAATTTTCAAATTAACATCTTATGTTTACATATTTGCATGAAATTTTTTTTGAGATTTAATCTACAGTTAAGCTCGCAACATGCCATAAACGTAAATCGTTTTGGGGCTACCTTTTTTTTTTTTTGCTGTAATATATAATTTTCTCTTTGCGGTTGGTAGGTAAAAGCGACAACGCGGCTACAAAGCGGCGTAACACACACCAAAGCAGGCGCCTGCTGATAGTATTGTACAATTACAATATAAATGTGAAAAATACATTACCTACTTAATATTGTTTTCTTTACAGAACACGCGTCGATTTAAAATATTGAAGTTGGCAGTCTGACCTGGCACAGATTATATGTATGGAGTGGTCACATGAGATCACATGTTTAAACAACCCACCTTATCATTGAAGTGATAAGCCATCATACCAACTATTAACCCCCAAACCTGAAGAATTAGATCTATGAATGAAACACATTTTGCCAATGATGACTTTTATTCTAATTAAATTTAAGTGGAAACATGAATTCTTATAACACGGATCTAAAGAAGGAAACACTATTACATTCTTAATTAGGAAATACTTATTAAAATAACAAATGTCTTTCATATTCATTACGATTAAAAGAAATACATCTCAATGGGTTAATTAAAAAAAAAAAAAGATAATATATAATAATGTAACAACATGACAAGTATCGGTGAAGGAACACTTCGAAATCAACAATTTCTGACATTATTTCCTTTTTCATGGTCTCAGTTAAAGACGTCGTGCGAGATATTACACCCTATCCTTAGTAACAATTACAAACAACTGTAATAAAAACATATTTCTTTTTCATTACATGAGAAGGCACATGAAAACCCCTTAAAGACAAACGGAAAGCGGAATCAAAACCTATAAAACGAAACTGTCCTATTTGACGACCTGATCAATACAAAACTTCTTTTTTTATACAAATCAAAGTGTACATCGTATTTATTACATATTTCTGTAAGGTATGAAATCATCCGACATGATACAATTAATGTGGTAACGCTATTTCTGAATTAACATTTGGTATGCAGAAAAAATCATTAACTTTATTTGTGGGTTTACGTACTCGGCAACCGTCACATCGCCGGGTACAAATAGCTTTATTATCGTTTTTGGCGGATAAATTTGTTCTGGCCTACCGGTTCATTGCTTACGTGTTTCCTCGAAATGCAGGTCGTGCGACTAGTGCATCACGAAAATGGATTACTTTTTCGTCCGACAGACGATGGGCTTTTAACTTTTTAAACATTTTATTTTATTACGAATTTCAATAAACAATGGAAGTAACGAATAAATATTATTGTCTCTTTCTCAAACCGAAGTCGATACGCTTTTTGGTTTCTAAGCGTGCGTTTATAATTTACAACGATAAATAGTCGAAAACTGTTGATGGTATATAAATTTAATTATTTATATAAAAAGTAACAAAAAAAAACTCCTGATTTGAGCATTAACAGGTGTCTGTGCTTTGTGCTGTGTATGAAATTATATGCATATAAAAAATCAAATCGCATATATAATTTTCTGCAAATATATACAACGTTTGATTGTTTAATACTAGTTACTCGTGAAAACAATTCGCATGAGTGAACTAAATTTGTTTATTTCCCGTCGTTGGTGGTGAGGTTAATCAAGAAATTAGTTTTTATCTGGAAATGATTTCGATCATTGAATCTAATAAAGTGTATACAAAAAAACTCCTTTGAAAAATAATATATAAGTTACATTTTTTTTGTATTTAATTTACTTACTTTTTTTTTGATTTTACAGATAAAATAAAGTCGTAGAGTAGACACTATAATGACGTATAGTCTAGAAGGCGTGTCGAATCCGATTTGATTATTGATTATTTAACTTGGTTTTTCATTATAATAATGTTTTATTTCGATGGATCTAGCATTATATGAAAGAAAAAACATTGTTATTTCTTCAAGTACTCAAAGGGCCAGCTTATATATGATATATATCTGGAGAAAAACCTAATTTACAGCTTACGTGCTTAAAAACGGATATAAAACTTCTAAGTTTTTCAGATGCGACAAGGTAGACACTACGTCGGCGTCTTAAGGTACCAATAGCTTGCTTGTTCATTAAAGTTAATGATTTTCTTGCACACAGTTCTGCACTCTTAAAATAATACGAAATTTGACCGTCGAAATTGTTTCATTTAAATTGTTCAAAGAAAAAATTGTTCAGTCGCCATACTGAAATGATATTCTCTACATAGTTATTTAAACATTACAAACAGATCTTAGAGTTACGAAAATACAACAATTTAGTATACACAATGGACGCCGCCGTCCTCCGCCGAAGAGGGAGGGCGAGAGCGCGATGAATGTAACTAGGTGATATGCCCTGACATCGCTTACCTTATTGTGTATTGATTTTTTTTGAGAAAATCACTATGGCGCAAGCCTTTAGGAATTGATTTTTGAAATTTAGGAAACATAATCACTTTTGAAATACTCACATGAAGAAAAAATTGAACGCAAATATTTTAAGAAAAGGATTCATTTTCAGAACTATGCCTAAATGCACATTTTCAAAAATGATAAATTCCTCTCACCAATATATTCTACATTCTGAACGTCACTATGGTATAAAGATAATGACAATAGTTTCATTAGACAATAGCAACAACAAGAAATATTCAATAGCACACACTAATATTACAACTATAGAAGTAATAAAAATATATATCATATGTAATTTTTCAACTAATTTACGAAGCTCATGAAATTGTTGATTCACAAGAAATTGTCTTTTTTTTAGTATCATATATTATTTAAAGTACTACTACACATACTAAAAACAACAAATATGTTTCAACTGCCATAACAAAAAAAAATAATAACTCACCTTAATACGACAATAACATTTTTTGTCCCGTGAGAAATTGAATTAATTACATTTTATAAAGAAACTAACCATCATGAAAAGGGAACCGACACTATAATCTTAAAAACTAAGCAAAACGCATGCATAAAAAAGTAAGTAACCCTTATATACCAGATAGAATGTCTTTAAAATGTGCTGCTCTATGGTCGAACGGATTCTAAACCACCTCATTTGATTTCTGATATGAATTTCTTTAAAACTTGTGCATTGCCTCCGTGTCGCGACAAAGCTGGCGATAAACATATTGTTTCAAAATAACGTTGGGCATTGGTCAATCTCTTTTTCTTTGCCTAACGTATGAACACCGAAAGCGACAAAAAAAAAAGGAACGTCGACAAATCATAAATCCACAAATAAATGCCATATATGAAAATTAGTCGAAGAGATTTTTGTTTTATTCAATTTAATTTGATTTTCCACAGTGATCCCTCTATTGTAAATATACTAAAACAATAATCCTATATAAAATGCAATTATGAACAGTACAAATTTTTTCCGTCACCGTATGGTTTAAAAATGGGTGTATCTAATAAAAAATCTATGGAAGCCAAAATGTGTTTTCATATTTTTTTTTTCTAACACATCGCCTACAAAAATGCAGTATACCTATGTTCCATTTTAAAAGTACACGAATTTCTTATATTAACCGAGATAGCTTCCTTATGATAAGACTGTCGTCACAACAGTGGTCCTATTAATTTACCTTCAATAGAATTTCAAGAAATTAATATTATGAAAATATGTATGCAGTGGTCCAATATTTTGACATATCTAATTATTATAGTTTCGTTTAAAATTTAATAAGCCGGAGTTTCACGTAGTACGCAGTTTCGGAATAATTATTATGTTACGCATTTCTAAGCGGAAAACACGACATCTGCCGGTAAATTCATTTATTAAAAATACAGAGAAAGGATTATAAGTAACGAACGATTAAAAATACACCGCAGACGGACGTGCTTCGCGCTTAGGGCGGGTAGACTGGGTTGCGAATTAGGGAGGTTAGATTTACCCTTTTGAAAATCTATTTGACTGTGGTAATGACCCTGCTTCGTTTTAAAGCAATATATCTATTTTTATGATCAACTTTGACGCTAAATACGAATACAATAATATGCGACATCTTCTGAGACGTCGTATTTGATGATTCACAAACTTCGTTAGCCATAAATACAGCGCAGAAAGCATTCAATTTAAAATCTCATGGATTATCGCCGTAGGATTTCGTTAGATTAATTAAATCTATTTTCCCATTAATTAAAGGAGGAAAAAAATGATTTACACAAAGATGTACGAAGACCTTGTGCGCTGTATGTAGCGTTAATAATTATTAAATTATGTCTACAGATAAATAACTGTTCTGGGTCGACAGCGTAATAAAATATTTTAACGAATAATATACTATTTAATTTATTCATGTAAGAAAATTGAAATTGTGTAAAATGCGTAACTACCAAAACCTGCAAAAACAAGACTCAAACATATAAAGACAGACTAAAATACAATGGTTAATACCGAAAAATAACAATAAAACTACTAGGTAATAAATCTATTGGGAAACTGAAGGGTCAAAATCGATCACTTTACTCCAAATCCTCACTTATCTTTAGTACAAACATTTTGTGCCAGAGCACTGTAAAATTTAACATCCTAGAAGTAACGATATTTTTAAGTTATACGCGAGAAACACGGGTCTTTTGATAGTTAACTAGGTATTACGCATTTAGTTAAAAGGGCTGATCAGGAGAGAGTCGTACGTTAATATTGCGAAGGATGATGTAATTTGTTGATGGCGCGTTAACATATAAAACCGTCAATTTCGTACGGCGTCATGTTTCATTCAATAACCCCCTGTGATCTATCAATACAATGTTACTCTATTTTTTTTATGTAATCGTAAAGGATATTGTTGTCTCGAATAAGTTAAGAGAGCAACCCTTAGTGTAACAGAATATGCCTTAGGCAGATAAACAATATTTTGTTGTTACAGTAGACAATTACTTAAGATAGAATTTTTGTTTCCTCAAGTATTTTATTATGGTTTATTAAATTCAGTGATATAAAAAAAGAGAAAATTCAAAGAATAATGTTAGAATAATAAAATTGATATTATTTATAGTCTTTAACGCTTCAAATTCGTCTTGTTTATGGCTCTGCACTTAGTCTAGCGGGGTACTCCAGCTCTATTCATAGCCAAGCAAAAAGCGCCTTACAATCTATTGATTGTAGGTCGCTTACTTGTATTGTATTACTTTGATATGTCATCAATAAAAGTAAAACATTCTGATGATACAGAGATCTTTGATAGAACACTGATAATGAATAATATTGCGTGGAAATCAAGTGTTGAACCTCGTTATTAAAGAGGTAATTTTTATTAAGTTAGAAATCAGTGATGCCACCGCCTTATTGGTGAAAAAAATCCGTGTGATTTAAAGTTTAAACAGTTTTTTTTTTAATAATTAAAGTCAGATAATTAGTATTTAGCACGATAAGATATAGTTATCGGCCTATGAATAATCATTTAAAATGGAAATATAGACATAAGTATCAAAATATCATATCGAAAAATTGGAAAAAAAAATATTATAAAACATTCATATGATTTACTCACAGACGACCGTAATACATAATAAGTCAATTAAAGATGTAGATCAATAGTAAGAAAACATTCCCCACTTTTGACGTTAAAAGAGCGGTAAACAAGAAATGCATAATACACGCAACTGCACTACAATAAATCTGAAAAGTCTACCTAAGGCATTTTCCGAGATAAGGGAGCTGCCGATACACCCAATCCTGATATCCTTACAATACGCTTATGACTGCTCAAAAGTCGCGTCCGGGTATTCCATCAGTGATGTAGTCACGCGGTAGCTGGTCAGTGACATATGCGGGCGACGGTCGTGCGGGGCGCGGCGAGGTGCAGCGCGTCGCGCAGCCGCGCCTCCAAGGGGCCGAGCTGCAACTATGAGGTCTCGCTGTCCTCCCAGTCGACGTCGGCCCACTGGGGCAGTTCGGTTTCGTACTCCCATCCTGGGCCCTGTGTTGAGGTGGGTGATCAATGAGAATCGAAATAGGTAAAAGCTTCTCGTCTACTTATTTTTTGTTGATACAAGTTGATCGTGTTGTATGGCCATAAAAGTACATTCCGTAATGAATAATGTGAAATGTAATTCTATTTGGCCATGTATAGTAGTGTAAGATCATTTCGAACTATAAAAAGACTTTTAATTATACACTTGAGTAATAATGTAACGTTATAATAACAATTACATGCAACATCACAATCTATTAAGTCATAATTTTGTTATTTCAAGAAATATTTCATTATCACACGCACTTTTCTTAATTCTATCCAGACGGGTAAACCACCTCGACATACCTTTTCCTACTCTAATCGCTACATCTTCTTTCAAACCACACCGCTATCTGTCTATTTATCTTTCAAACATTACACAGATTTTACGCAGAGATTACATCTCAACCGCATTGATTCTACTTTTATTTTTCTTCTACCATACCAATTTCAACTACTCTGCATAAGCGTAGGGTTTATGACCCCATTATGTATAGCCAAACGTGATTGTTGTGAAACACCTATACTATTCATAATAGCAAGTAAGGCCCCATTCACTTTATTTCTCGAATTCACTCTTCTTTAAATATCTACACTTTTTTTAAATACTTTAAAACAAAACTATTAAAAACATAAACTTTTAAAATATTACGATAATAACATTTTTTTACGCAAGCGTCGTTTAAAATAATTTTAAAAGTCATGAACATATAGAAATTTATTGCGTTACATAAAATAAAAAGATATGAAATAAATAGGCTGCACGTTGAACGCCAATTATCAGAATTGGGCAATACTATTTTATTTCACAAAAAAAATATACAAAAAGAAAATAACAATTGCTCTGGGCCATTATTAGTTAATCCGTGAATGTCGTTTAATTTCATAATTTTTTATTAATTTATACGAAATGTAATAATTTGTAAAATAAGAAAATATCCATTTTTGTCTTCAAAATATTTATTGATTAAAGAGGGATAACTGATTGTCCGTTTCATAGATGGCTGCTATGCATTTTTTGTTAAATTAATTAGTGTCAACGCCTTAAACTATATTTTCGTAAAAAAATATAAATCTGAATCAAATAAATAAAAAGTTTCATCAATTATAAATCGATTCGAATTTTTCTCGAGTTTGCGTAACAAAAATTCAACATATTTGTAATTCTTTTGAGAGACTTCTATTAGTTATCATGACTTTTAGAAAATTGTAAGTGAGATATCGAAAATCCCTATTTAACAAAGTATTCGATTCGATGGGAATAATAAATAGGAAGAACTCGTACGAGACAAAGAGTTGTAAAACTCTTTATTACGTATATTAGAATCAGAAAAAAATATTGATGCATCCTCGAAATATTATTTTATTTTAAAGAACGCTGTACTTAACAATTGCTATTAGGAACATTGAGAGTCTGTACCTGTCGTTTGTGTAATTGCGAAAAGTGTTGAATCTCTATGTTTCAAATATTTATTTAAAAATAATGTGTTATACCCGCAGCGCTACCTCAATGAGAAATCTTGTTGTATACACAATGAGCTGGATGACAGCTCGCTTGTATGGTCGTGACGAGACTGTCAAGTGTTCAAACGTAAATAATGACGCATGAGGCCGCCGCATCGTGGCCATGTCGCACGGCGCGGAGCACGACCGCTTAGCTGATCGCGCCGTGTGTAATTACATTTGTAAAAGGAGCAACAGCGTCCGAGAATTAGACGTGATTATCGTATCCTAGTTTTGAAATGTAAATCAAGAACGTGTAACTTTTATATATTTCTATAGTATTTTCTTACTTTTTAAATTCTTTATTTAAATATGGCTTTATCTTATCTAAAATGAAAAGGCCAAGAAAGTGGACGGCATAGACTATGCACGCGGTGGACTTTGTCATATATTTTTTTATCGAATTGTATTTTACTATTAAAAAAATACAACGATAAATCATTCGGCAGATTTATTTTGTTAACTTTAGTTATTGAAGCAACTTAGCGCCGTTCAAAGACTTATTTTTATGAAAAATAAATACCAAAATCTCTACGAACAGGCGTGATTAAAAAAATTTCAATAACCTCATTCGCTGCACCCGTTCGTTCATTTCGGTTCAAAAGCGCGACCGTTTACGAAGAAACCGGTTATTCCCATTCTCGCTCTCGGCGTTCCCATCTCACCTTATACTTCCAGGCGTGTAGGTACATGACGAGGTCCCGCGGCCGGGGGTCGCGGTAGCGCACCCGGCACTCGTAGCAGTGCGGGTCCGTGGCGAGCGCGGGGTCGGCGGGCGCAGGCGCAGCCGGAGCGGTCGCCACCACCGTCGTTGCCTCACACCCCGTCTGGGTGGCTACTGTCACTTTGTCTGACTGCATGCAAAACAAATTTGATATGTATTTCCAAAAGCGTCGTGCTGATAATGAACAAGGATTATACAGGTATTCAAAAAATAGAAACAAAAAAAAATATTTTGTTAGCTCTGAAACACGACTGGAATTTACTACTTAAAAAAATTTTTCTTGGGCATTAGATAAAGTTGGCAAATAAATGCATATACTTTTACGTACAATGTGAATCGCAATATATTCACACAATATGCATCGAAAACTTAACTTTTCTGCGTTAAATATGAAACATCTATAAATCAAAAATAGAAGAAAAATCTGCACTTCAGCATAAAATGTGCGAATACGTTGCGCGGAAGGGCAACATAACTTCACTTTGTATTAACACTAAATTTTACTTCGCGTATAATTTGCGCATCGCGGACTATATATGAAAATATATTCTTAAGAAGTGAATTCCAAAAATTAATCTTTTTTATAAGTAATATAATAGGAATTTAAGCACTGACAATTAAAATATTTTTTTATCCTGGTACAAATATTCTAGATGATAAGTATTTTAGCATCTTCCTAATACTAAAATACTTATCATTTGGAATATGATATTTTCCTCGTCTCCTTACCATACGTAGTGCTTCTTCAAATGTTTGTATAATTTATTTATATGACTGTACAATTGATTAAATTTTGAACATTTATTATGTACAGTGTATAAGGCACAGAAGATGTACTGAATACTACATGGAAGTATTGACGTACTTTAGCATCGTTTGAATCTTCGTTGAGCGCCGGCGACGGCGCGGACGAAGCGACGTGTGCGCACGTGGGCGAACCGCTCGCCTCGGCCGAACTCGCGGCCTCTTCGCTGGTCGGCGCCTCCGCTCCGGATGACGGACTCGGCATTGTTGCTGATCGATGCAATTGACTTGCTATTAATTGTTATTCATAATAATTCCATATTAGCCATTGGAATATCCAACCGATTCTTTGTCTAAATTTCAATCAAAATGTTAAATTTAAACAAAGTGGATACAAAATATTACTACTTTAAAAGGTCGCGAATGAATATCAGAACCATCATACGCTCAATCTTCAGCCAGTCGAAGTGACTGGAAAGGACACATCCTCAATATATGGAAAAGAACGTAATTATATGTGAGAAGTGTGAATTCTAGTCTGGATTAGCAGTGACGAGAGAGCAGAGCCAGCCGGTACCTATTCGTGCAACCCTTACCCAGAAATTGGAGTCGGAATAGGTGATTGTACATAATTAAATTATGACATCAGACCGTGAAATGAGATTAATATAACACAAAGGACAAAAGCAACACAAATAATAACACATGAATTACTAACTATATATATAAACATCTATTAACGAGATTCATTTTTTTATATCGTAATAATTAAAACCAAGTAAAAATTAATTGATTGTTAAAAATCAAAACTGATGTTGTTTACCCGTGATGACGTTAGAGGGCGTCAGACCGGGCGCGGGCGACTCCAGCCGCGGAGACGACTCCCGCGACGCTGGCCCCGTGTCGTCGTCTTCGCCAACTAAACGGACACACGCAACATGTTACCCTAACTACTTTGAAAGTCAAGTGGTTGTGCTTAACTTTTTAACCATTAGTATCCCGTTTTCGTTAACTATCGCATGTAAAATAATTTGTGAGCGACATACAATAACCGCTAGGCTGCGAATTCTCATAGAAAGGACGGCGAACGGAGTTATTAACGGTGGGTTGAACCGAAAGTGAAAATTGTAATCTGTAAGTAATCCGTAAAATTTGACAGATAATGTATGAATAATCAGTCAAATCTTTCAGTATATGTGTAAGATTACGTTTTTACTTTTGATGGAACCCGCCATAAGTTATTAACTGATTGCACCATACTTGGCCGTCTCTTGCGGCATTGTCTATGCGGACTTTAAACAAATTACATACCTCAAGGCAAAACCTGAAACACACTTTTATTATGATCGTGATCAATAAAAAATTGAGGAAGCACCAATAGTTTGCAACAATTTATTAAAAACACACGTCACTTAATAATATTTGTAATATTCGATAAGTAATAGATTAAACTCATTAGTAGGTAGTGTTGTTGCTACTTCAATAACACGTGTAACAAACATATTAGTTTTCTTTTGCGTTGATGAAATATGATTAACTACAGGTAAACAAATCATCATTTCATCGCGTATCACCTTTGTCGTCGCTCGCCTGCTTGGAGAACAAGAGATCGTCGTCGGCCGCGTCCACGCCCAGCCAGTTCTCCGCGTTGTGTATCGCTATGAGGTCGCGCACGAGCTGCTCGTCTGATTTGCCGCCTGTGTCGCCGCCGCGCCCGCGCAGCGGCCCGAACACCGGGTGATTGTACAGGGGATCGTTCACGACCGGATAACCTGTACATATTACATGTATTATACATATTCAATTGTAAATGTGTTTTTGTTTCGTAGGTCATTATTGCGTAAGAATTGTAATGTGTCACATTATATATTATGATTTTACCACTCGTATAGAAAACAGTTTCCTTCAAAAAGAACGAGCCAAAAAGTAAAGGGTGTATTTCTTTCCCATATAATTTCATCCAATACATCCGATTAATATTAATTGGATATATTCATATTACATATATTTTATATTAAAACAATAACAGAAAAAAAAACAAACTCATAAGCATTCGAGCTGTTTATTTTTATAATTTTTGAGCTCTGAATAACCAGAAACTTAATTAATACCCTTGTTTTAACAAATATTGACTTTACATTTATATGAATTTATAGGGCCCTTATTGAACATGCGCACACAGAGTCCCATAAATGAGTTAGTGACTTCATATCAATGACTGACATAAAAATCTAGATTAATTGTATTTCTAGAACTGAGTCTATATCGATCATTATTTTTCTTAAGCATTTTGTATTTAAATTATAATACATTACTTTGCATACATTTTAAAATAGAACGAGACGAGATGGTCTTGGGGACCAATAACGACATCACGTACATTATTAAAAAGTTATTTCAATTAATTTGATAATCATTATCATTACAGATTACTTCAAATAACTGAGCGATAAAAGCTAAGACCACTTTAAAATACAATTCTCACAGGGCGATTTCAAATAGTACATTTGAATTCGTTCGCATCCTACATGACGTCATATTGTTAGTCGAAACTTATCTGATGCGTAGGTCCGGGGGCAGCGGGGTAGGGGCAAAGACTGCGTTTCCCTTTTAGACCTTTTGCTGCCGACGTGATGACATCAGACGCAATCGGCAAATATTTGCAGCGAAAATATTTCACGTTATAGTGAAATTACAGTACAAATTCTGCCCACAAAACTAAAGTGGTTGACGAAAGAGTTAGGCGTGATTACAAATGGTTATTCCGAGATTGTTTTAATACCATTTCCTGCAACTTTTTCCCAGATTTTGGATTCACTTTACCAAACGCCTTTACACGCCTTTACATTCGTTGACACAATGTAGACGCAGTTAAAATATTTATAATGAGACAAACCAAAATGTTTACACACCAAATATTGTGGGTGAATATGTGAGACGACTAAAGTGAATGTCCCTCCGTTAAAAAAATACCCTAACCTTACAGAAGGGATATTACACGCTTACATTACGGTCTTATTACTTAAAACTTGCAAAAGTAATACTGCGCATAACATATAATACAAATGATTATATGCCACATTACCTAAGATTGTAAAGCATACATATTCAGAGAAAACATGTGAGACTAAGAATTTACGACAGTTATATCTTTTCTTATATCAGAGTTTTCGGTAAAACTAGAATTTTCAGAGGGATTGCGGTACGTTTTAGTATCATAGATATGAGAAAATGCTTGTGCTTAGAGTAGAACGGATTCTATTCTCGATTTTATTTTCTTACTACTTATATAATTTAATGGTGGCGTTTCCACAATCACTAACTTCTTTATCTATAGTTCAGTGCTTGCTGAATTACCATAAAAATGCCACAGATCTAAACCAGTGGAATGACCTTTAATAATTTGTCAAATAAAAATATAGAGTAATAAAAGTATGAAAGTGAGCTTATTTTAATCACTAAAAATATTTGAATTAACTTTTATTGACGAGTATAGAACGATAATAAACAAACATCTTTGAAATATATACTTTCAATAAAACATTAACAAAAAATATCGGCCAAACATACTCTTCCGCTTAAATTGTAACAAAAACTTCCAATTTATTCGTTTAATCATAGAGTTGATACCAATTTCATTTCAAAGTTATTAAAATTCATTCACGGACATAACGCCCCGCGAAATGCTACCCCATCTGCCTTCATATACGAAAAGGCATTTGCATGCAGATGAAGCCCCCTATCTAATCAACTCATGGGGTCGGTCTGGCGCTGTGCGCAGAGCGTTGCGCGGTCAAATGCAAACAAGGGTGTGTAACGGGATATTTAAAAGCTCAATCTTACCCAGGTACTGCAGGTGCACCCTGATTTGGTGCATCCGGCCGGTTTTCGGGCGACACAGCACCACACTGGTGTTGGTTTTTGGGTTGAATCCCAATCTTTTGAACAGTGTCGAACATTCTTTGCCTTTTGGTGACACTTTACACACGCCGATCTTGTAACTCACTACTTCTATTGGTTCCTGGCATTCTATGTCGTCTCTGAAGGGCAGAAAAAACTATAAGTCTAGATTTTTAACGCTGGCTTATCATTCACCAAACTTTACCAAGCCGTTATATTTTATTAACTTTTGAGAATTGTAATCGGTTTTCATTTTGTATTTATTTAGTAAGTAGGATAGCTTATAGATGAACTCTCCCAAATCTTATTTTTGATATTTATCCATTAACAAATTCTCACTCTAAAATTATATCGCTACTATTCAAAGTACATATAGTTTTAGTAATATATATATAATACTATAGAAAATATTTACGTAGTTTGCATATGCAGTGATATATAAAGATAATGAAACTTGGGAATATACTCTCAGAGCACGAATTTCTTATGTTTAAAAAGTTGTGTGGGATCCAGGGGTCATTGAAAACCAACGTGTCGAAAGGACGTATATATCTCGCACATCACATGTGAAATGGTAACGAAAAATCTGTCTTTAAAAAAAAATTCTTACTTTTAGGTTAATCGATACAATTGTAGTACAAAATTTTTTGTGACAGATTTGCATTTTCTTACATACTTTTTTAATTACAAATCAAATTCTCATAATGCTTAGACAACTCCATTTCGTTATGGATCAGCCGCAATGGCTCGACTCTAACATCGCCTCTACAACATTGCTTCAAACACAAATTTATTCATTGGATACGCCAATCAATCGGAAGTTAGTCCATCATCAGAAGTTCTAACATTACGAAAATCTCCAACACTCACCCTGGGAATTCTCCATCCACCCTGCAGACGTACTCCTTCTGTACTTGTCTGTTTCTTATTTGGTGCTCCATTTGTCTCGCTTTTTTCGGACTTCGACCGAAAAGTAGCAGTCCTGTTTAAAAAAAATATGCCCTCATAAACGAGTATTTTTCTTTTCTCTAATTACTAAAGTAATTATTTCATTTGCAATACTCTCGTAAAAGACGAAAATCCAACTTTAACATATGCAACCAAATCCGTTAATTTTTTACATTTTATTATATTTAATTTTTTTTTTAATTTACGATGCACATTTTTCAAAAGAAAACATTGCATAGAGTAAAATATTGGACCAATTTAATTGCATAAATAATGTTCGTTTCAATGTAAATCAAATATAATTTATATTGTAAAGTGAATTAATTATGCACGGATAAAAGTGTTAATGTGTTTTAAAAACAATTTTGTCCCCAAATACAATAAAAAAAAAAATATCTACACTGATGAGGTTTTCTCCAAACTAACTCGCGAGCAGCGGCGGTAGCGTGTTCCGCGCGTCGTTTTCCAATTGGAAGGTGAAAGAAATGGAATCATGACTGTAGGCAAGTTTTTTCGATTATTTTATAGCCGAATAAAGTGAAAGACCACTCGCGTCGCGGCTTGAAGAGTAAATACGAGTACATCGGCGACCGTTAAAAAGCCCTTGAAGCGAGGAGATCTCAAGTGTTACAGTATCTCAGAATAAGCGAGTAACTACTTAAAACGGATGGAAATTAATTTTTAGAAGTAGAGTATCAAATTAGAAAAAGTTCTCAATGCACTACATCAATCGATAATAAAAGCATTTTCGTATGTCAAAAAATAGTATTCTTTCTCTATAATAATTGTAAACTTCTAAAGTTTATGAGGATTTTTCCTCTCATAATTTCAAT
Organism: Eumeta japonica; assembly: GCA_005406025.1. Classification (NCBI taxonomy): domain Eukaryota; kingdom Metazoa; phylum Arthropoda; class Insecta; order Lepidoptera; family Psychidae; genus Eumeta; species Eumeta japonica. The sequence goes on from BGZK01001589.1 coordinate 81,077, forward strand.
GGAATGACTTTGTTTTTAATAAGGAAAAGCAATAACTAACTAACTATTTATACGATGCATTGATTAATTGTTCGAAATAGTATTTGCATTTCTTAAATACAAAATAATTTTTGTAAAGCTATCCTTTTTTGCTGAATTACGTCTATCTTCAGGAAAATAAACTTTTAGCTCACATAAGAAAGCCAGTTTTAATTTTTATTTCTTATGTATCGAACCATCTTAAGATCTAATTCTGTCGATTTTAGCTGAGATTAAGGGTGTATGTACCCTTCTTATAGCATGATAAAGTTTGCCGTCCGGCTCATAACGAAGAATTCATAAGAAAATTTTGACATACCAAGCAGACCGACGGAGCATTGCTAAGAGACGACTGACGCCTACCAAATTATTTCGGCTCTCTATGTACGTACGAGCCATAAACGAACATTCGCATCTGAATAAGTCTACCGGCTGTCGTTGCGCTGGCGATGCCCACTAACGCTTAACTTCTTAAGTGCTTCAGCCGCCGGCCAGATTTGAAATTTCCACGTTCCACTTAGTTTTTGTGCTCGTACGATATTATCGATTCTCGCTCTTAAACATCGATGTTTGCCGTTAATATAAACAAAATCGATATTAAATGCATACAGGACATCCACGTTACGTTATATATAATTTGACAAATCTTTTAACACCGAATTCCGTTATATTTTCTTAACAGTATAGACACAATAAAAGAAATGACCTTACCTGACGTCAGCCTGTCTAGTCTGTGAATAGTCCTCAGATTCTTCAGGTTGTATTCCTTGGCGAGGATAAATACGACGGTGTTGTGTCGATATCGACCGCAGGGATGAACCTACAAGTGTATTGGTTTTATATAAATTTTTAAAGTAAACAAAATATGAGGTTATTATAATTTGATTTGAAATTAAAATTCCTACTATTTCATTATTACAAAATTCAATACGAACAAATATTTATTTTCGGAAATGTGCACCTAATGGTTAATTGATACAACAAGAATTTAATATAGATTACGAAAAATCACATAATTAATAATGCAACTCTTTAAATGGTTCAATTTAATATTAACATATGTATATAGAAAAAAACATACAGGCACCCTTAAAAACCATTAATAGCGAAGCGTACGTGCAAACAATCCATAGCAAGCACTTCAATGCAAGCGTGCGGGGGAAGTTGAATTTATTATTTCAGGAACATCAAAACTGGGGAAATTTTATATATAAGAAAACACGGGACCGTCATTTCCTCAAGAACACAGTATAATCTACATTATATTATTTTTTTAAAAATTGCTTTATATCATATTTAATATAGATGGCGTTGCTAAAATAAGCCGAGAAAAATGCCATAAGATATATAATGTGTACAAAGAGAGCAGTTAAGTTTATTGTAGAAGTTTTAACACTCCTTCTTCTGGGTACACCATGAATATATCTAAGATCAGAAAATTAGCATTTCTTGATCAGGATTTGAAAATATTTTGGCTGATGACGTCAAAAAGCATCACGTGTGTATGACAATAACATACCCAGCGTGGCGATTCTCGCACATCCTACGAAAAGGGAGACAGACGCTTATGTGTATTCTAATATGAATACAAACATGAATAAGTTATCGCTCTCGCAGTAACTTATTCATATTTTTTTTTTCACTAACATTCTGGTTACAAAGCAAAATAAAACATCTTCAAATATTTATAACGACATAATCTTATAAATTTTGATTTAAATACGTAACACTCTATTAAAATTACTAGTTATGAGAATAAAACATATCTCTCAGCTTATCCAATTCTAAATAAGAAAAATTTAAAAACAGTAGTCACAAAAGAGATACAAAAACTGTGTCCGTGAGTTGAAATTCTGTCCCACGCACGATCCACATCAAAAACGGCCGTGCACCACTTTAAAGTGGGTTTTTACCGTGCGGCCGTCTAGAAGGATTCATTAGGACAGGACAATTATTTCTTCCCATCACAAATTCCGTAACAAACATTCCCAAGAGCTGGGACGTTGTGTGCAACTCAAACAAAAAATCATCGCTTCGGACTCTGATACGAATAAAATCAATTTTGGGGCTTTCAAAAATTACAAATTATGCATTCATAGAATAATAAAAGAAAAGTGGGGCGGATTGATGTGTTAAAAAAATGACATCGTGATGGGAGAAGCGCCGCATGTAAAGTTTTTTCGACATTTTGTTTTGATGCTTTGTTGATTCTAAATTTAGTAGCGTAATTATTATATATTATGAGAAAACATGAAACCCGTACTAACCACTAGGGGAATATCAAAAGCTCAAGCGATGAAGTGATAAAAAGTCGTGCTTTTACGCGTTTAATTGTTAAATAATTTTAGAAAATTTACGCGCAGTATAGGAAATTTTACACGACAAGCGAGCCGTCAAGATATTGTCAAAAAATAACATTATTTATTTAATAATTGTTTTATTAAAGGTTGTTTCATTGTTATAGGCACGTGCCGCTTCACGAAGTACCAAAAATGCATACGGAAAATTATTTAATTTATTCTATAATCATTGTTTCTATAAATTATTACAGTTTAGACAATCCGAACCAGAAAAAATCAGTTATTTCAATAGAGTCAAAATATCATTATGTACAAAAACCAAAATGTCACCCTTTGTTTGCGAATATTTACTTAATCGTAAAAATTGACATTTCTCTTCTGAAGTTCAACTTGTAAGGAATTTTTGATATACAAGTTAGGTTTTAGGTTATGCGACCACATCAAAAAAGTCGCCGAACCAAAACCGTTAAGGTCTACAAATGCTTACGCTAAATATACACATTTTTTATTGCTCTCGATTTAAACTTTTAATGAAGTACTTCAGTTCTCTGGAATAGCTTTTTGATTATGGAACTTTTCATCGAAGTTTAAAACTTCAATTAGCAGTTGCCAGATGTGTTTGAAGTATCAATATCCATCAAAAAGTTATGCCTTCAATTTGATCCAGCAAACCGGTGAAGATTTCACTCCTTTAAAAACCATTTCTTTTAAGCCCACGATTTTTTTAATTCGGTTATTTTTTATGCAAAGATTTTTTAATAAATCGAATGATTTAACTAAATATTTGATTGTTTTTATTTAATGATTTATATTCGTCAGGTTGCGATGGAAATATCACAAGTCCAGGAAAGTTGCAAAGCGTGTTTGCAACTACCTTCCTTTACTTTATTTAAGTGAAATAAAGTTGAAATATAACTTTACTGAATAAAAAGAGGGAGTTTTGATATTGTTACTGCGGTTTAATTATGTAGATAGAAAATGTTTACAATTTAGTAGACAGTTATATACGAGTATGACACAAATTCTATCCTCTCCTATTATACTATGTATGATATTGAATTTACAATTTATAAAAAAAATCATTTTGATATCAAATAGAAGTTGCAGAGTTCTGTCAACTATCAATGTGAGGATAAAAAATTTCAATTATGGTTCCGACGAGAGTTCTTAAAGATTCTCTTAGAAGAAGAACAAAGGATGTCATGATTCGTTCAGAGTCCGCCGCGGGCAATCGAAGAGGCGCCGAGTAGGTCATGCCGACTCACCGGCAGCGAGCATGGCTTGTCTAGCACGAGGAGTTCGTCGTCCAGGTGTATGATGCGCAAGGGGCTGGCGAGCACCGGGGTCTCGTGCCTGTACGCCGCGCGCAAACGCGTTCAGGACACCCCGTACATATAATATACAGCGAGATACGTGGCGTCGGTAGTATTGCAACGGGACTATTTACCAATGCGTAGACCGATAATGTGACGAGAGATATTTTTGGAAAAAAACCAAACTAATAAATAATAGAGACACGAGAAAGAGGAGATATATTTAAAAAAATCGAAAGTGAATGCAAAAACCCACGGAATTATCTATTTTGGTAATATTGATTTATTAACATAAAATAATTCTGTTAATTGATACTTGAAAATATGTACCAAATGCGATATGAAAAGGAACAATATATGACTACACTTAAACAAATCATTCGATTCAGATAATAAAATAAAGATTTATACAGTCCATTGTTTAGAATGAGATTATTTAATCCAGTGCGTAACAAAAATACAGTTGCAATAATATCGATCCATTACCAAGTATTATCAACAATGACAGGTAAACGGGAGAGAATGCAATAATCATCTAATATTGCAATGATCCACCGCACCGATACAAGGGCGGGCTTTGCTGGCCGACACCCATTGTCGTTGACATCGATATTAACCATAGAGTCACGGTTTATGCTCTAAAAGTATTGGTAGTTAAACTCTTAGATTATACTCTAAAGTTTTAGAAGTTTTATCGTTTTAGTCACTTCAAATCTTTGGATAATTCTTTTTGATAGCTTTTAAGTACTTTATAGTAATTGACATTCAATTCTCACAGTTTTGTTTAAATAGCAGGATTTTCAAACACTGCAGATAGAACAAAAAAAAAATAAAGAACTTATAAACTACCAAAATTTTTCTATCTCTTTGTAGCATAACTTAAGCTAACACGAAGAAGCCATCAAAACATATTATTATTCATGTTTATAACTATTTTGTTTATTACTCATTTTCATAGTTATAAAAATGTTTGGGTAAAAAATATTAATGAACACGAACACGGTCACCAAACTATTCGAAATATATGAAACCACAACAGATTAGCTTATAGAAAATATAATAAATATTTATTATTACTAAATGTGCTATACCCGACACTAAAGTACTAATCGTCTCATACATATTTCTTTCTATTATTATACATGAGTAGTCTACAATACGAACGGCTTCTGTATAGCGTAACTTTCAAAGTACATATTCTTCTCTATGAGTATGACATTGTTACGGTGTCAGCATAGATAATATGCATTTGACTATTAACATTGACACATATTGATCGATAATGTATATTTTATAGATTGAATGGAACGTGTATGGTGCAACACTCGAATAGAAAAAGTTATGAGTATTCAATGAACACTATGTGTATGTTTGTATTCATAGTTCGTTATTTAGCATGCATTCAGCATTAAATTTATTTATATGTGAAAATTAGATGCATTCCGGTAATTTCTTTACTGGCTGTTTGCGGCAAAAGAAATCACGGCGTTTATTTAATGATTTTCTTACCGTCGTGCGTAAACAGAATCAATTCTTAAATTGCTAGAACGATTTCATTACGAATTGTTACGGTTATAAAATGATGGAGCCGAAAAATAAAATCTAACGCAAACTTCGTATTAATATAAATCATAAATTATATGTCCGAAACTAAGCATGTTTTATGTAAGCATGAAATTACAAACAAGACAAAAGTTTTTCGATTAAAATTACAATCCCCTTGAATTACGTGTCTTTGATTTCGTGTACGTACGACAGAAGTGAAGTTTGTGAAGATTTTTTTATTATTGTGCTGTATTATTAATCATTTTCGTGATTACATAAAAAATAATTCCCTATTATAACAAAAATTATTAATGGTAAAACTACTATTTATTATTCTCATTATTAATAGCAATTTTACACATGTTATTTTATGAATAAAAACACGTGCATCTTATAACAATATGCCCATGAGTGCGTATTTTCTGTACATAATAATATGCAATGAGAACGAAACAGTGATGACGTATGATAAGTATATTTATTATGGTGTATTAATGAGCTGCGTTCAACGCGCTTGTTTGACCCGTAGATGTGATGTTTCTCCTTTAGTTTAATTGTTATCGCAAAATCTATATTAAGAAGCTTTGCTTTGAAAGGACAAATGCGAGATGATCTATCGCGATTGTCGACGCGTTCTAAATATGAGAGCGGTGTTGGCCAAGCTTTGCCTTTGAAAAAGAAAGTACTGGTCCCGAAAATTAACAATGAGCTTTTAATTTAAGATAAATAAAAAATCACTAGCTCCATGCCTTTAGAAATGCGTTAAGCTGCCGGTCTCGGACTTTATCACCTTGTTTTTGACACACGTCGTCATCACTTCTAACTCTCACTGGGCCAGAATGACCAGCTTACGGTCTAATCCCCTCAAAATGTAATAAAAATATTGTGCGAACCTACTGCTGATATTTAAGAATATATCTCAGCAATGGGGTAACAAAAACGCGTATTATTAAAATATGACAAAGTCATCTACTATTCCAATTTTTAAAAGTCAAAACGAATTTTACTAACTATTTGAACTGTTCAAGAGAACATTATTATGGAAACAATTAAAATATAAATATTAGCGGCCAATTCTAATATCACAATATTTTATTAAAAAGTACCAAATGTTCCAGTTTATTAATAATTATTAGTCATCAATATTATTATTGAAAATACTCCCATTTTTAAATTTTTAGTCTTATTTGTTATCATAATTGAAGTTAACTTTTTTTTTCAATAAATTTCCTAATTTCTAATGTGACCTAACTCTATAAGTAAGCCCCCTTGTCTCTAGTTATGCATTTACTGATTTAATTTTCAAGTTTCCCTACGCTACACAACTTCTAAATCTCATAAACATTTCATCCTAAATTTAATGTTATTAATACGAGCAATAGTTTAGTTACTTCGTCTAATAGAGATTAAAACTCATACATAAAAAAAAAAAATCAAAATAGACCTGTATACAAAATTCAGCTTCGTAACTATAAGCGCACAAACTCATTTGACTAAGCTTCATACTTTTCATTAAATAAGTAGGTACTTACCGGTATTGCAGACGCAGGAGACAGCTTTCACAACAATAATGCACATTCAAGAGGTATCTAATAACAGCCCAACCACATCTACATTGTGATACAACACCGCTTAAAAATAAGCACTAACTATAATATTTGCTTAACACGTCATTATCATCCCGTCACTCTAATTGATTGTTTAAATTTGTACATGTAAGTTATATATAGTTTTTGTACAATGAGATAAAGAATCGAGTCACGTGCCAGAGAACTTACAACCATTAAATAAATATACATGCAAAACGCAAACATCCATCGGGCGACATAACCGCGCTTCATTAATTATTGTCTGAAAGCTGATAACGTTTCTGTCTGGACTCCGCCATATTGGGAGCTAGCCACGTCGCATAAGGGCGTATCACCTTCCATATCAAAGAGAATGTCTCGTATGAACAAAAAATATAGACGCTAGCTTTTACAGATGATGAGAACGGAATTTATGGTACCGCAACAAAACTATTATGAACAGATATAGAAGTACGTTTTCCATGTAAAGCGCATTGAAAGGAAGGCGATGGGATTAAAGTAGTACTGTTGCCGATAAAAAAATATTATAGTATGGAGGAATTATAAGTGGGATCAATTCGCATGTTACGTTAGTCAAGCGCAAGAGAATGCGTAGGTGTACAGATGCTTATGCCGCAGAGAAAGCTCATACACATAACATGGCCGTCTCAATTGCCACTTACGGGGATAGAGGCCGGTTTGTTGACGACCACAATGTCCTCGTCGATATGTACGAGCGTGATCGGTTGACTGGTGACCGGGACTTCGTGCCTGCAACGACAGATCCGTCACGCTACTGAAGGAGGGAGATCGGGAGCTGACTGAGCAAACGTCACTGAATACATATAAGTCGTGGGATAAATGATTTATTAGTAATTTGAAAAGAACAACGAAACAGATAGATCAAAAGACGAGTACAATATTATAAAAGTTATAAAAAAATTAGTAGGGACGTGACAAGTTTAGTATCATCGATAACATTGCTCAGATCTCCGAATCTCTTATGTTTTTGCAGCATACCTACTAAGGTATTAGATAAACATTAGACAAGTACATAACAACGAATGAACATGCGTCAATAGAAGACTTGCTGATATTTGGCGGGAACGCCATTAATTTAATGCCGGGTTCAACATACTAGCGGGTGACGATAACGGAGCGAGACACACGCACGACGGGTCGTTTGTGACCACTCGCTGTGTTATCTAGTCAGCTTGTATGTCGATATTACTATTAAAATGTACGACTGTTTGTGCACATAACTATTAGAAAAATATAAAGCGAATAAAATTCTATACGAATGCGGTGACGGATGTGCGCGCGCGCATGCTCACTCGGTGCTCGAGATTTCTTAAATCGGCTAGACACGATTGAAATGTGACAAATTATAGGACAACAGATTACAAAGCTTCGCCTGTCAGTATCGGTCAACATTAATATATAATCTTATATAAAAATAAGCATACATTAAAACCACACCGGCTCGTTATACAGAGTCTGTGTTAAATATTTAGTTCATGTAAGTTAAAAAAATGATAATAAAATATTATTTGTGTTTCAGAATATTTTGTGAGTAGGTCTTTGAACATAAAAAAAAAATTAACTAACCAAGTCGTTTTGAAAGAAATCAAGATTTATATACATAATTCCAGTCACCTAAAGCAAAGGGAACTTGTTAGGTAAAGAACATACGAACGTTATGGTGTTGCGCTGTTTATACACATGTATGTATCTAGATGCTCACAAATGAAAATACTCCACAAATATAATATAATATAATAATCTTAGGTTCGTCTAACTTAAAGATTTCGCTAACTCAACGACTTATAACAGCGCTTAACCTCTATTGTTTTCATGTACATATATTAACACGCACAATAACATTTTTGGGAATTCTATAAGACGGATAATACAAATGCTTACATATACTCATAATCTTAACACAAAATAACCGATACCTACATATTTGTTTTATTATTACCAATGAAAACGCATTGAGATTCAGTCATAGACGCCGATAAATCTAATGAGGTTGCGGAGTACATTAAAACAATAAATAAACGAGAGTAACACATCGACAGCCTGTAGGAGTCGAGCGGGCCGTTACCTGTGGACGACGTTAGCCAGCAGGTCGTTGTGCTTGAGCCGGTAGTCCGGGTCGACCCTCTCGTAGTTGACGGTGAGGGTGCCGGCGCGGATGCACCTCTCGTACTCGGCCGCCGGGTGCGCCCGGAACTCCCGGGCGAACACGTCCAGTATCCTCTCGCCGACCCATCGTCCCTTCGTGAACGTCGTGAACGTGAAATAGTAGGGGTACACTTTGCGCAGTCCTGCGGATAGGAAATTGCGTGTCAGTAATGTTACGGGAGGCGGCCGAGGAGAAGTTCCACGGTTTATGGTATACAAATTGCTACGGATAATTCAATAGACGAAGCGAGTTGCAAATGTTATTTTGATTTATTTAAAAACTCAAGTCGTTTATCTACTCAATGCCTATCATACTTCAGATATGGAGATTGGAGAAGAGTTTAACGGTATATTGTCATTATGATAATGATAAATAACAATTAATGATTATTTACCGATAATTATAGAGGTTTTCGAATCATCGATTGTAACTGTTGTTACGAAAACTCTTGACAACATCCATCAACATCAAACAGAACAAACTGAAGTTGTTTCCATTAAACAACTGCTATTAGAAGCTAACAACTTCCATATTGTGGGTTTCTAACTATAAGGTTTTAGTGGTCAGATGTTATAGCAAGCCAGGGCTAAGGGTAACGAACATTAGCACAATTGCCACTCGTTCGAACATATATAATTTGCTTAGTTTAATCTTCCTTAGCTCGTAATTGTAAGAATTATATGGTATATAAAGATGTTAACTGAAAAAAATATTTTCAATTCCAAGTACGATACTGAAAAAGAATTCAACAATATCGATACAATCAATTAAATTTGCTTACTACAAGTACTATAAAAGTTAGTGTAACAAATGAAAAATATGAACAAAGCCGAGCAGCATATAACATGAAAACAAAGTACACCCGCAATAATTCATACAAAACGATTAAATCGAATATTATTCGCTAAGAAAGTCACGAAATTTCAATATAAAAGGAGCGATCCCGCAGACACGCGCAAAAGCCGCGAAATAGACCGGGCGCGGTCTAAAAGTCCGGCCGCGCGGCGAGCCGGCTAATAGTTTCACATCGACGACGACGCCAATGCGGAACCGTGACTAAGGGTTATGCAGTTAATGGAGTGTCCCGAGCGGGCCGCGGCCCCCGCGCCCGCGCGCCTAATGTTTATTAGATTGAAAATCGCCTTTGTGATTCCGCCCTTTATAGGAAGACAGTCCCGGCCCATTCAGAGCCGTATAATACGCGCGGCGCGATCGTGCACGCCGCTGTCGAAAACATTATCCTTTGAGCGGCGGCCCGCCCGCCCCGCGCCCGCGTCGAACGCTGCCGGGTCGGGGTACAGGTGAGAAGGCTTTCGGTCAAATTTCGGAATCGTTTCGCCAAGTCTCTTCATTGATTCTGGAGAAGTTTCCAATCTTGGTAACAGAAACTCACACGACAGTTTAGTCTGCCGTTTCGACTTTGTGGACGGAGAATGAATCCCTTCGACCGTTACGTAACCCGGTTCCTTATTCGGCTTTTAGTTCTAATTGTAGTTCCGCTCTCGATTTCGATCTCGTTTCCGCTCTTCACCTGAATCAACAACGCAGCAACATGACCCAAACCATCCCTGTGACCGAATCCATTCCAATTAAAACGTGAAAACTCACGGAAACGAGCGAACAATAACACTTTCGCATTTATAATGTAAAGATTCATAATAAAAGTATATGTCAATCTTTTATGTAATATCAAAGTCAAATGAGGACGATATACATACACACACTTTGAGATCTAATGAATAATTAATTGTAATATATAATCCATCAATAATAAGTATCAAATAACTCACCATTTTCAATGTAATATGACGTCTCATTATATCTATCGTCCGTGAAGCCTGGCCTCTTAGCCTTGAGAGCCTTAGTTTCTAATTTTGCCTGGAACAAAATGAAATTATACGTTTTAAATTGATTTCGTACAAATAAAGTGCAGTACTGGGGTAAGAAGCGATACGCAACTATTTCTTTTTATTTGTGTTATAATATTTTGTAATATCAACAACATGTATTAGGGTTGTCGACCAATATTAATAATATTATATTCCTTGATAAAATCTAAAAACGGTCTAGATACGACAACAAAATTTAAATAATTTAAAAAAAATGTAATCCGTTCAAAAATCTTAACTATTTTATTCATTGCAAATGTTCAAAAAAGTGGTTTGCCTGTATGATTACACTTAGTATATTATTACACTAAGTTTAACTTTCTGTCTAATAGCCGATTTAAAAAATATTCATGTTTCAGTTTTTCTCTATACTCATTTAAAACATAATTGGACTTAACTTTTATGTGAATGAGCATTATTGAAAATAATGAAAATGAATAAAAAAGTTCGATGACTCAATTCTTTGATGTAATAAAGACCGTCACTTGAACGATCCTCAACTTGAAACAGCGTATGAAGGGTGCGAGCGAAATAAAAAAAATAGAAAGAAGAAGAATAACATCCAAACGAACAGAGAAATTGAAAGAAGAGAAAATAACTTGTAAATGTTTCCGATACAATAGAACGGCCGACGATTCGTCGTCCGGGAGACGGGCGTGTGGGGGCGCTTAAAAAGCGAGGCCCGCGTCCGTCCCCTGGCGTCCGAAATGAGAAAAGTTTTAAAAACATAACGGCCCACGCGCAGCGACGGCGCGCCGGTCGCGATTTCCGGGGCTCGTGGAAATATTGTGCACGCGGCTGTACTCGACAGCCAACTGTTCGTGAAATATATATCGCGTCTTTGAGGGGTGTATATAAAAAAATAATACACTAAGAAACCCTAAGAAATGTGTTTAAAAATAGACAAGGGAGGGAGAGATTACTTGAGAGAACTAAAAGTTATGCACTCGTCGTTGGAAATTCGAATTTTATATTTTTAAAAAGAATTCATAAATGATTTAATCGTTAAAATTCTTTTAATTGCTTTTTATTGAAAATAGATATTCGTTGTGCGTAAGAGCTTACCAAATATACTAAAATATCGTCTTACAGACAGTACGGCTGTTTTCGGACCTAACATTAAATATTTCAGAATTGCGATATGAAAGTTTCACAACTTTAAATGGAATCATCAATAATTTTCATCGGCAGTTTTTTAGATCACAACCGCAAGTAAATAAAATGCTATAAGGGATTATCCATAAATTACGTCACACAAATTTTAAGGTCTTTTGACCCCCTCCGTCCTTGTCACAAATGGTCATACTTGTGAAAAGCCCTACTCCTGGTGTGACGTCACATATGTGTCAATTTTATATTTGGAAGTAATTAAATTAAAAAAGCAATTATCCAAATTTCTTTTGTTTACATTAATAATAATCTTTAATAAAAGTAACATAAAGTCAAATATTCTAGATATTGAACAAGAAAAAAGACATAAACCTTAAATAGAGATAGACTTAACAATATTTTTAAGTTTTTCGTTTACATATAAATTTCGCATTTTAGTATTTTGGATTTTGACATGTGACGTCACAAAGCTTTTAACACCCCCTGCCCCTTGTCACTTATTGTGAATTTTGTTGACCTCCTCCCTATCGCTGACGTGTGACGTAATTTATGGATGGCCCCTAAGGCAATTATTTAAACACAAATTTCACAATGATATATTTTATGTACCCTCGTGCTTTACATATGATTTGTTATTTCTTTTTATGTTTTAGGTTCTTTCATGGGACATAAATAACTTCCTCATTTGATGAATCGAATAGATTTGTTGTGAAAAGAGTTAATTTGATTTGTCGGTTAGATAAGTTTTATTCAGAGCATTCTAATTCAATACTTGAAAACGCATCACGTGCTGATCACACTGGGCAATTAAGAGTGCATTGCTAAGGGTCTCAGATAAAACTGGCAGCGAACTCAAACATGGCAACGTCTGTCGACACATCTAGTTGTTGATGCATCTGATCGTCTGTAACTAGTGACGTCTAATCTAGAATAATGTCGCCCCTGCACGGCGTAAAAACCCCAAAGCACCGGTGACAGCATTTCAGAATACTGTAATCGTTACTTTATAGTTTGTCTATGCTAGAAGTAATAGTTAATGAAAGGCTTACCGTCAAATTATTGCGTTTTGACTAAACATTATGCTAAACAGTCACCTAAATCCTGTTATCGACAACGTTTTAGAAGTTTGTCATAAATTATTGGTCTATTAGACAAAACATTTTTTAGAACCCGGTAGAGAGGCTGGTCTAAGCAAGATTGATTTAGATGGATGAAGACAAAAACGAAAACACTTATCAGTTTTCTTTTTGTTGTATCATACATTTTTTTTTATTGTAACTACTTTGATTCCTAAGACCTCAACCAAAATACACAAAATCCGAAACTCTTTTCATCTACCTCTAATGATAGACGCTTTGTATTTGTAATTTATTGAAAATATAGTAACAGACGCGACAGACACTTGAATACAGAGGATCGTTTAAATGCAAACATAAGACATATGGAAAAAATACACGTTAGCCATTGAGGATCACAACGTTCGTTACAAGTGTAAAGAAGAATACCATAACTTCAATCCGAGTGCACACAAACGAAATAAGTATAAAAAACAGAGTAACCTTTTTGAGATCTTTATTGATGTCTCCGTCGTCCGCCTTCCTCTTCTCGCAGGACAGTATACAGTTCTTGCCGTTGTCCTTCTCCCCCTGAAACAATAGAGAGGACATTTAATTAGATCTCTTGGATGTTATCGATTTGGGGCCGCTCTCTGCGGCTTCGGTTGTTATTGTCTTTAACAACTTTGTTTAATGTAATTAAGGGCGCGAAACGCTATAGTATTACTGAGCTTTGTATTATGTCCTTTCATGGTGACAATGCCTCTTCTAATGTCGGACGCAGTGATAAATCGACGCTGTTCTGCGGCGCCACACGGAAACGGTATCGAACAACAACGGCGAAGGCCAGTGATGAAATTTTCCTATACATAAATGAAATCATTGTAGTAATAGTCAATCTCAGTTTCTCTTTTTTTTTATTGTGAGCACGATAATCGCAAAAAGTATTATGACAATACAATATAACACAACAGTCAATTTGTCTTAGTTACGACATTTACAAAAACAAACCCAGGCTTGACGGCGCAGTTGAAATACCTTTGATCCTCGAAGTTTATGGTCGGGATTCACTCGCCATACGTATTTAGCGCACAAACAGCCGGGGGCGGCCGCGTGATCGATGACGCGGGCGGGCGGCGCGCCCGCATCAATCATGACGGGTCTGCCGACGTTAAAAAGCTGTACCGCTCGTTGTCTTTTACCATTTTGTATGGGTTAGGAATTGAATAGGTTATCGTTGGGACACGACCGTGGTCTAAAGTCGTTTACATGGCTCGTTTTTTTTTTTTTATAGTGGCGGGAGCGACTGTGCAAATGGGTCACCGTACATAAGTGATCATCGCCGTCCATGAACGCTGGCAATACCGGTCAAGAAAATAATGTTTATGATAAAGAAAATATTTAAAATTACACTTTTGCAAAAAGTTGTACTGAAAACACTAAACCGCTACTTTTCAATAAGATGAGCGAAATTATTTATATGTTGAATTAAACAAAACGTTATATTACGTTCGGACTGCAGTAGCACCAGTTTTTATTTATTAAATAAATGTTTCTCGTTAACACAATGGGGCTCTTATTAAAAAAAACGATTTAAAAAATAGTAAATTTTATTTCATAATGCAGTAGAGTAAAGATAATGTGGATTTGTACTTTTTATAGATTAAAGATTGAAATCGAAAAGCAGATATATTTAAAATATATTTAAATATATTTGAAAAAGTGTGAAAACTTCACAGAGTTCTACTTAAAACGACGTAGACAAGGCAATAGCATAGATAATATAAAGATCAATATCGTCGTCTACTAAATACAAATCTAGAACCTAGGTGGAAAAATGAGAAGTTCCTCATTTTGCCTCCCGTTGTTGTCCCTTATAGATTGGAGGGTGACTATCGTGCATTGCTAAATCGATTAATATCAGTTAATTAACTACAAAAGGAGGCGGAAAACAAAAAAAAATTTGGTTGCCTGTAAAGTCGGTATACGGGCGAAAGTTTTACGTGACAACGACTTTGAATGGTAAAATCATTTTAATGTGAATATTCATTCGTATAGTAGGAAGAAGGATGAAATAATAGTAACAATTTAAAACATTTATTTATACAAAGAATTATATTTAAAACATTAATTTATACAAAGAATCTCGCACTGAATTTCATATTAACAAAATTTTATTTTTACCTTTACACATACATACGTATTTATATACAAATATACATACAATAACTTGCAATACATTTGCAAGCTATGCACTAATTCTCTAGTGCTGCGCGCGGCAGACCGATCATAGTTGAGTGGGAGAGAGACGCAAGGCATTCGGCGGGCCTCTCTCTCGTTCGGTGACTCATCGTTACGTTACCGAGCGTTACACTTTTTCAAAGTGACTCCCAGCCGCAACCTAATTTAAGACGTTGTCACGTCAAAAAAAATATATAGCAACAGTTTCTGAATGGAATTTCACATACAACTCTAAATGTATTGTTCCTTGTTAATCAGATTCCACCTGAACGTTTGTTACGCCACAACAAACTCGGCAATTACAAGAACGCGTACAACAATAATTCGTGTAATAACTCGTTTCAGGGGAATACGTATCTGATGTCACATTTCCAGAGGAGGAATTCTGGCGGGGTAATGCGATAAATCAAATGTGAAAAGTGCGGCCCTCCGAAGGGCGAGGGCCTCGGAATACCTCGTTATCGGAATTAGCCAGAGACGATAAGGGACACGCGGCAGTATAACAAACATCTCATAGTCGATCAGGAGAAAATAATACCAGGGTGTTAGGAATACGATAGTGTACTTATTGCAAAGGTAAATATTATTATTAACATTTACATTTTTTTAATTATATACATCATCAAACGTTAAAAGTGATTAAATATTTCCTGTTTTGTGAAATTAAATTATATTTATTTAAACAAGTTATCTACTTGTGTAACAAAAAGATAACTTATCTAGATTGGGCTGACGAGAGCCTTATGATATCGAACGAGATTCGTATATAATATAGTACCGCAAAAAACTTGCTTCGTTTTCCGGTCAAGTAAATGCAGGTTTATAAGTTCGTCTTTCTTGTGACGTTAATCCCTAGCAATGGAAAAGTGTCTAACCTATAATATTGATGCAGTAGGTAATATGCACTTATATTTTATCAATTTTTATTCTATAAATTTCTATCGCTATATTTTTGTAAAAAATATTCACCACCAAAAAAAATAGTGCGTGGAGTTCCTCCGCGCGGAAGAAGTGAAACTTCGTAATGTGGAAATTAAAATAGGAAGGGGTAGAAGTTGCGGTTTTTCATCGCACGTTACAATTGCGAAAAACAATTGCGAGACGAAATCTGCCGACTCATTCTCTTTCTCTCTCCTACTTTCTACGTTTTTGTATCTTTCTTTCTCTCTCCCTCTTGTGTTGGAATATTGGACGCTATTCGTTGCTAACGCTCGCGTTGGCCTGTAACAGGTATACTATGTGCATACGTTCGAGTGCCACGCATTCACTCTCGCTCTTTCTCTTTCTATTCCCCCTTCCCAGGAGCGTTGAACGTTTAACGCAACAGTGCTTTCATGCCCCCTCCACAGAAGCGTTAAACGTTTAACACAACCTTGTTGGAAGTCGCATTAGAAGTTTCACTTTAAAACTAAAATACTGTAAAAGAAAATTTTTGAAAATTTTAAAGAGACTTAGGAATTTTAAACATTCGCCATTTGCCACGCTTCTTGGCGTGACGTCAAAGTATGTGACAACAAACAACTAACCTACAAAATAAATTGATGAAGTCGATTTTGTATTTTACGATTATCATGGAACAAGCCAAAAAATCAACTTATAAGTAATTTATTGTGCCTTTGTGTAAAAATACAATAAGTAATGCAACCGATAATGTTTTTTTTATATCGAGAGTTACGTAAATTTTACAAAGCTGATATAGCGCTCTGTTAACATAGACTCGACGTCACATACGGCTACCGCTATTGGTCAGATCATCTGACTAATGACGTAGCGTTTCAACTACTTTGAATTTCCCATACTTTTTTTGCACTTTTCGATAGTTATTTTCTTTTCGAAGAATAAATAACATAAATATCTAACTTTATTTTCTTCACGTGCATATTTCCTATTTGTTTGTTCCTCTGTTCGTCCGCCTTCAACGTACAGATATTTAACCGATAGTAAATTTAAAAGTTTTTTTTATAGCATTATCGAGAGGCAAACTAGCATGCAAGCCACCAGTAGTGGTCTGTGGCTGCTGGTAAGGATGCGCCGCCCTTTGACTATTGCATAACGAGGTTGTGTCCGCATGTGTCGGTTGTTTTTAACTTACACCCTGGTGGATATGACTGCCTGCAATTTCCTGATGATGTGCCTGGTTGGCATGAAACGTACGTAGAAATTATCATTATAACGATTAGCGAATTAAAATAATTATAAAAAATAAAATTAACACTTGCTTAGGTGTTCGATATCTGTCGATCTTCTCCAATATTCAATTCATTGCATAGAGATTCGTAGTGGACAGGCAGATTGAGGGTCAGCGGTGGGTTGCATGTTGCAAGCAAGCGTCTATTATGGATTTCTGCGAATTAACACCTCATACAATAGAATAGTGCCAAAGTACATTGTTTTAAGTTCCATGCTGTCCGTCCGCGCCACGCGATTTTCATAATGTAATTCGGTACCGATTAGGGAGTTTAAGTTCGATTTTTTCGAAAATGTAATGCCGATAAAGGATTAATTAATTTTCATACGTGCATTTTGTCTTTTTTTACAGATAAAAGATTGAAGTTTTCTAATTCAACTTTGCGAGTACAACCGTATAATATCGGAAACGATGTTTACTCAAAGTGCGTCGGCCGTCGCCGGAATCTATTTTGTTGTCACGCGTAGAGGAATAAGAAAAAATTGGCAGAGATTCTTTCAATAAAAGTTTCGTAATTGAATCTTTGGTCGCCAGGGGCGGGGAGGCGGCGGCCGAATGGAACTCGACAATAAAACTTACTCGGCACGGAATTAATTTGATGAATCCGTACCGCTCTGGAATCCAAAGAAAGCCTGTCAATTATCGATTAGTTTCGGCATCCCGAAGTTAAAGTGACTTCAAAGCCACGTAGAGCACCGGCGGTGCCATACATTTTACGATAAATAATTGAATACAGTTACCGTCACATGGGAATGGAATTGGAAAATTGTCGTCGTCCGTCACGTGTCACATTGACACAATATGACGCAATAAGATGTCAAGTGTAGCGACAGATCACACCGAACTTACCAATCGTATTCGAACAAAATTCGACAAGAAGTTATTATGTATCAAAATTGCAACGATAAAGTGTAAAATAATGCGCAACATAAAACCATTACGCCGTACAAGCGAAACAGTTTATCGCCAAGGCGGTCTCATTCGAATTTGGTTAGGAAGCTAACAATAGACTAGAAAATCAAGAATAACTAAAAAATGTATCTTCTATAATACTCCTATGGATAATGAATGAATCTTCAATTAAAGCAACACACAGCTCAATTCGATCACTGCATTGAAGAGAACATGCAACAGTGAATCAGCGCGATTCTAAATTTTAAAATTAAATGGACGAGCCCGCCCGTGCAAGTCTGATAACTAAGTTCTTTTTCATTTGCGTTTGATAAATATTCGTGCATCAAACTGAAGGTAATTCCCCGAACTTTCAATTACGCAGAGTGCTATTCACATAAAATCTCTTCTATGTAAATCTATGAGCGCTTTGTTCCTTTGAAATTTTAATTAAATTTCTTTCTCTAATTTTCTCTCAAATACTATCGTTCCTTTGTACAATTGTTTCTTCTAATTGGCGCTATCTTATTTCAGCGATAAGTTTCAAAAGTTCATCTTTAATGGAATAATAAATATTATATAGATTGGAATTGAAAAGAGAAGTTTCTGAGGAAAAATTAAAAGCTAACTTGAAGAAACCTACCGAAATGTTACTAGATTTATTTATTTGCTTTATTATTGTCATTTAAATCACATCATATTATATTGACAAAAAAAGCAAAAAAAAAAAAACATATTTTTAAAAAGAGACGAATAATAAATTTTAAAATCTAGCAAATATTGTGCAGTTTCTTTATTTAAATATTTACAATAAATTAGTTCTTTTTATACTGCGGTTTAAAGTTTCGAACTGGAAAAAATGCCGTATCAGAATCTTCAAATATATGTCAAATTTCTCACGCACACCATGCCCGCATAAAGTCTATGGTTTAACACTCTTTCTTAGAAAAGAACCACATACGACAATGCCACCTGGATTGTACAAGTGAACAACAAAAAAAAAAAAAATATATATATATATAAATATGTAAGTAAAGGTAAACGAACGGAAGGCTGTATGCCAACATACAACTTGAAAACAACTTATCAGATTTCAATACAGTTTTCATTGTTTCGTATAATAATATCTGAAGGTAGTAAAGAAAAGCTTAATCATCATCATCATCATCACCATTACCAACGACATCGAATCGCCACTGGGACCACCACCGCGTTCATCACCATTTATAATTTTTGAGCGTATTCCTTTTTTTTTCGAATAAACAGAAAATATATATATATATATATAGACATTTAGATAATTAAAGCAAGGTTTATCAATTCTATTCTATTTATATTATATATTAAATTTACACTTTTATATATAATATATATCCTAAAAATTATATTAATTTAAATTTTATTGATTTCTCTTCGGCATTAATATGATCTCAAGCCAAGGCCGTTTCTTAAAATACCCTTCTAATTGTTAATGCAGAACAAAATCACGAGCGCTCACTATGATACATAAAGATGTCGCATCGAAAGAACGACAGTGAAATATTTCTGATGATACCCACGCGGCTGGGAGCAGAGTAAATTATAGAATAGCAATCAGAGGCGCGTCCACGTTGGGCGGCGGAGCGTGCAGCGCGAACGGTTAGTCGTGCATTTACTAGAAAATTCGCCAAAAATAACCTCGAGTTAGGAAAAAAGTAGTTTAAGGTAAAGTAGATTCGTGTACTTGTATTTCATGTACGTCTATTGCGAGTTTCAGTTTAACTCTAGAATTAGCGACACAAATAATTACATATTCATTATTAAATTTTCATTTAAGTGTTGCACCACGCGAATAACATGAAAAATTAAATATAAGCAACCACGCGAAAAGGAGGAAAAATTAGAAGTTTAAACTACAAGAATTTGTCTCCGATATTCATTGATAAGTTATAATATTTAATACCTAACCCGACCTCAATTTCTGATTAAAGGCTGCACGGATACCGGCTGGCTCTACACTCCCGTCATTCCTAATCCAAACTAGAACCTACACTCCCCTCCTATAATTACGTTCCCTTTGGTGTATCAGAACTTGTCCCTTTCAGGCATTGCGACTGGCTGAAGGTTGAAGAATGAAGATGATGATGATGACGACGATCATTGAATCATCATACATAAAATACAATGCAAGCAAAGCCATCGAACGAAAAAGTAAGAGAAAATTTATGTGAATTTACAAATAGCGTTAAGAAAAATTAGAGTACGCCAAACTATAAGTTAGTATCTGATATACGTAACACACAAGTATTAGTTAACTTGCGAATTTGTTAGTCACTTACAGATTTATCATTAATTAACGATAAATCTGTAAGTGATCATTTAATTAATTAAAAAGAAAAAGCATTTGAGTGTGTAGTCTACATTTATAGATAATAACGACTTTGTCGCCAGTGCAACGTGAACGCCTCCGAAAAAAGGCGTAGGAACGAAAGGGGCATGGCAGGGGAAGGGAGGGGCAAGCGCTCCCAAAATAACAAAAGCTTACGACTACTGCGGCTAGAGACGGAACCTTGGTCTTTGTATGTGGAACGGGATTGTTACAGGTTACGTAATATCGAGATAACGGGAGAGACTGTCGCGAAGTACCTCGCCGAGGTAAGCTATCGGTTTTTCTACTCCATAAGACTCGGGTTCTAAACCTAAATACGTAATATTGAGCTAATGAAATAAAAATTCGATTTACAGTTTGTATTCGACCTTCCACATTGTGTCGAAGCGTCGGTGCGACAACAATATCAACTGAGGCGATATTGTATACAAATTGTGTAATATGTATGTAAATAGCGAATGACGCACGACAGTCTGTCGGGTTAAGTTTAAGTTTTTTTTTTTATACGAAGAACGAAACTTTTCGTGTAATCGTATGTTCTGACAGTTTATTTTATTCCAATACTTTTGCACGCCTTAAGCGCGGGCGTAGATATGCTTCTACTGTCGCCTGAAAATCCCGTCTACACTGGGTGTGACCACGATAACTATAAATCTATTTAACTTTTAGAATTAATTTCTTTTTCAATCTCATCACTTATCGATTGGGAATAACTGTATAGAAAATCACAGCTTGATATAGTACCGAGTAACTGATTTTTTTTTAACTCGCAGTTATTTATGTTTTGATCCGCCATTTCGCTTAAATATCTAAAATAGAGGTTGAGATTGAGCGTGAAGTTGTTTATTTTGCATTATGATGTCTAATAAATATGAAATTGCCTATCCTTATCCGATTCAAGTTTACTATAAAACTATTTGAAAAACAAAAATAAAAAAGAGGATTTTTGGTGAAAAGCTCATATGTTGATTTTTCTTTTTTTGCTACTCGATTTCGCTTTCCAACTAATTTGTGTACTGCAGGTTATATATCAAAATCGTTGTCAAAGAATAAACTTCAAAAGATAATAAGAAATTACAAAGAGACAAAGAGTTTGTCTTTAAGTAATAAAAGATAAGGATTGTAGGTAGCGAAAACAGAGAAAGACAATATACAAGCAACGAAAAGAAACAATATCGAAAAGACTTCAAATGCCGAAATAAAAGCGATCGACGTGCACGCAAACGAACTAGCGGGCAAAATTCTCTTGGCTATGCGAGCAGTAAAATAAATACCGATACAAATGAGATACTTTATTCGAACACAGCACAAATATCCGATTGTACCCTAAATATTGCAGCAATTCTAGTCTAGAATAATGCCGTAGGGATATGCCAAAGACACGTACAGACACATTGACGTGTGCCGATACAACAACCGAGCAAACGCATTTATCTTTCATTGAACAACTAAATAGATTGATACATCACTAAAATTGATAATTTCAGTGCTAACGAAAGGTTAGTTCGTTTCTGAACTCGTTTGTGAAAAAAAAGTTTGGCAAAGTCAAGAGTTTATGCACGGGTCAAAATTTTATTTTTAATTGAGAAAAAATAAGAACTAAAAATGTGTTAAATATATGAATGAATAAGTAAATAAAAAAAAACAAAATTTACGTGTTATTTAAAAAAAAAGACAAGCACTTTAAATAAATAATCTGTATATTGAAATATCACAAGCTTTTTCTTTCATAGTAAAATAATATTCTTATAGCTCCCTGTCAAGAAAACGATATTAGTTATAAAGCATTATAATGATTCTGTTTGAGTATGTACTCCATACATAAAACCGATGGGAATCAAAGGTATATCATAAAATATACTGTTGCAAATAATACTAATTAGCTAAAATGATAATTTGACAGGCATGTGTCTACTTTATTTTCTAAAATATTCGTTGCTCGAGAATATTTGTGAAGGCAGAAAAAAAAAATGCTATTTTTAAGTCGTAGCGACGATGAACATGTTATCAAAATATTTAAAGTTGCTTTAGATAGAAACAAGAGTCCTAGCATGCATTCATAGCTCATGTGAAGTATAAAACGTAATAAATATAATTAATACAATAAATAAAGAACAAATATTTTTCGAGCAGCGACAGTTGATATTATTTATGTACGATCTTAGAAATAACTAAATATAAATTGGAATATAAATCACAATAAGCCCTACTATCACAAGGAGACGACAGTCCAAAAAGAAACAAGCGTTAAACCGCGTTTATTACATCTAAACACCCGCGTGTGGATTTATTAATGTGCACGCACACTACGGAATTCAATTAAAACAGATTAATTCGAATTGTCACGCGAACGGATAGTTTTTGTAATAATAAAAAAAGTTCAACTCAGTAACATATTTAATAAATGTAATTATTTGAATAGTATTATGTAACATATTAGATTCGAATAGGAATTTTAAAGAAACAATAGTTCAAATATTAATAATTGTAACTTGAACGTGTAAAAGAGAAATTTTACTGTTAAAATATCGTTAAGCAGTATGTCATTCAAAGTACAAGAAAAACAACACAATTAAAATAATGTATTAAAATTTAATAGAACAGTGAACGTGCCTTTGATAAAGAAAGAACAAAGTTTTAATTATCGGAACTGTCCTTTCATCATAAAACCTATAATGTACAAAGACAATAATTAGACCATTATTTTTAATTTACTCATTAATATTCAGACGGTAGATACACATTCTAATCGGCGATAAATTTTCGACACACGTAAAAAATTACCATTTCCCTCCCAGTACAATAAAATATATATAAATACAGGAGATAAATAAATACGAAAGTTCATAAAATATGTGTCTGTATATAATAAACAGCGGTGCTATAAAAACGAAAATACATTCCTGATGTCACATTCAGAAAGTGCCTCGAATGAGATATGTCTAGTAGTAACTTCATGTAGGCAGATTTCAAACATTTAATACTCTAATGCAGAAAACGGTACATTAATACGACAATTATTATTACTAGTGGCTGTACGGAGATAAAAAACTATATTTCACTTATTAAGAAAATAAAATTCGCATACAATTATTAACACCTAAAATATTTGATTTAAACTGAAAAAGTTTTATAGTTCAATACAAGAATATTTTACTTATATATAAAAACGTAACAACGACGGACGGTTAGTGCACAGGGGTTGTACAGCAATTACTTGATATAGCGTATACTAAATGTCTCGTCAGATTTATCACTGGTGCCACGGAGTAATATTTTAGGTTAACAGTACGCTGGAGTGATACGCCAGCTTACGTGATACGACCTTCACAGAACTTGATACTAAATCATTGCGTAGATCCGGGACACCTGCTCCTACAAGACTAGACCTAAATAGTTCTCAAACTTGAAGCACAATGAATCATGACTAAGAGACAACGGATAAAGGGGAAAATAAGAAAAATCAATAATTGATACATTTATTTAAACGGAGTCTAGAAAGGTTAATAAAAATATCGATTATTTAAGTGCTTCTTAAATTATAACTATTATAACTTTGTAAAATAAAGTGTGCGCTAAAATAAAAGATTATAGTATAAAAATGAGAGACTAATTATATAATTGTGTTGGTTCCTGGCTCTTTTAGTTTATTCGTTTGCATATTTTAAAAATTAAACTTCAGTTATATTTCGTCGTTCTGAAAAACTTCATATTACAAAGATCCTCCTGAAATATTAGTTTTTGTGTGGAAAGCAATTAATACTATTGCTGATAAAATATTGCGGACGCATTGTATAGCGATTTCTCATAATAAAATAATTTATAGACCTAATGAACAATTATTCTACTAAACACAAAAATATATTTACCGTGGTAAGCCATTTACGAGTTTTCATTTTTGCTTCAGATAATGATCATAAAAACAATAATGGAAATAATTTATGATTACAAAAACTACTCATAAAGTGCTTATTTTATTTACGTCTACATATTCATATTATACATATGATAATGATATACATATATACTGATAGTGACTGAAGCTTTTTAAATATGAATTTGCCCGACCCTGTTACAATATTCTATTGTGTGAGGTGTTAATTCGCGGAAATCCATAGTAGATGTTTGCCTGCAACATGCATTAACATGCAGCATGCAACCCACCGCTGACCCTCGAATCTGCCTCTCCACTACGAATCTCTATCCAAATGATTGAATATTGATTCCAGAGGATTGACAGATATCGAACACCTAAGCAAGTGTTATTTATTTTTATAATTATCTTATTCCGCCAACCTGTTTCAACGCTTAACTATACAGAAATCAAATTAAAGATAATAAATGTTTTATAATCGCACAGGGAAGCTTTCATAAAATAATTTCCGTAAAGTAATCCTGGTCTAACAGCAGTCTTAGATTTATCTTCGGGTGAATGAAGGAATATTTCACGTCGGGCCACCTCGCCGAGGTCGTCCGCAGATTAAAAGCGGACCGACAACGGAACCGGCGGCGGCCGGCTGTCGCGCGCCCGGGCGACGCCTTCGTAATACGCCGCGACATAAAAAACGTAAAAGAGCGAATCTCCAAAAGAACGGTTTACAACAATGGCTTTTGATCTGCAGCCAAAATGAGGACAGGTGGCATCATTATTCGTTTTTATTTAGAGCCGCTTGAATAACTTCAATCTTATTTTTTAATCGATTGTTTGCGACGCCTTCACAATCATCATCGTCGTTGTGATAATTATCATCATCTGCATTGAGTCATCGATGGGCGTACGTCTCCCGTTTCCTTTTTGTGACAGTTTGCCGCAGTGCTCAATGCACTTAACAAGTTCGAGTCGGTCGTGACAGATTCGCGTGAATACTTTTCTTTCGGATAGACTGAACGTATTTCTCGACCGGCGGTGGAGATCGCTATGTTTTTTCTATTCCAGACACACGAATAAAAACATCGAAAAATACATTTTTTTTTTCAATTCTTTAAAATCGAACAATACACGTACGATTTGAAATTCTTATATATCATATTCAATGCAAATGTCAAACGGCAAAAATAAATCGAATTGAAGCACAACGCGCGTTGAAGCAAACGGTTTTTGTGCTAAAAATCTCAAAGAATTAAATTTTATTTTAGTTTATCTAGCACAATCCCTGTAATGACTTGTGTTGAAATCGCTCATATCATATAATCATATCGAGCTGTAAAAGCCCTGAATCCGTCTGACATAATGACGAGTCGACGGCGCTGTTAATAGCTCCTTTTACGCAAAACCGAAGAAGAAGCTACTAATTGTACTGTATCCGTGTACGTACGCAAAGATAGCTCGACGCGGCGCGTGATCAGCATGTGTGTCGTCCGCGAGACACGGACCGGCTTTGCGGCGCTGACAGATGTTGCGCGTCTCCCGAGTTGCTGATTTGAGATATGTTATTTGAGATGTCTTTCATCAGACCAAAAATAACAAGCGCGTTAGAAGCGTGAGACAGGATCACATGTAGAGATTTCGGTAATGATGTAAATAAATATGAATTAAAGTTTTTTAACGAGAAGTTAAATCTTTGTAGGTTGAAGGCCGATCGGTGACAACAACCCGGTCCGAAGATGCAACGAATTATCCGATGCATGGAACAGATAGCTCAATTTGGATCGAGCTAAAAACGGATTGATTTGTGGTCAGTAATCCATCATTTTACTTTGTCATTCTAAAGGAACCGGCTATAAAATATGTAACAGAAACTCTGTCCAACCCTTAATAATGGCGGAACTCAGTATTTAAGATATAGTCATATTTATTTAACTAAGATATTAAATAAAAACCCACTTTCTCCTAAGAACTACTTTAAAAATGCCACATCAACATTTTGTGACAACACTGACGTCCGCGCAGCGAAAACGCCAGGCGGCTCGGTGCGGCGTGGGCGTCGATGATTGGCGGACGATGGAATTGCAAAGAATGCGGCTCGTTGCAGTGACATATCTTGTCACTACAACGCGCGGCGCATTGCGAACTCATCTTCCGTGTTTGTTGTCTTTTCGTACCAACTGCCTATAAAGCAACTCCATAGAACCATCAACAAATTCCCCGGAGAACTGGTTTAGATATTTTGAAGCATCATCACCGAACAGCAGTGACTGCGTCTACTGGGATTTCGACTTGGGGTAGCATTTAAAACCATTTTCATCCCTGCGTTGTTTTTGAAACATCTGACAGTACTATCGAAGTTTTTGTAAGTCTAACTATTGTCCCGTTCGTTATGTATTTGGGAGTACCTTTTTCAACTTTCCCCACACATTTCTAAAACAATATTAAGAAAACAAGTTTAAGAGACGCAGTAAAGATCAATTGAGCAATTTTTTTTTACATTTTAGACAAGATTAATTTTTATTTACAATTTTAATCCATACCAATTTTTGACGTGACAACGTCTTAAATTAGGTTGCGGCTGGGAGTCACTTATGAAAAAGTGTAACGCTCGGTAACGTAACGATGAGTCACCGAACGAGAGAGAGGCCCGCCGAATGCCTTGCGTCTCTCTCCCACTCAACTATGATCGGTCTGCCGCGCGCAGCACTAGAGAATTAGTGCATAGCTTGCAAATGTATTGCAAGTTATTGTATGTATATTTGTATATAAATACGTATGTATGTGTAAAGGTAAAATAAAATTTTGTTAATATGAAATTCAGTGCGAGATTCTTTGTATAAATTAATGTTTTAAATATAATTCTTTGTATAAATAAATGTTTTAAATTGTTACTATTATTTCATCCTTCTTCCTACTATACGAATGAATATTCACATTAAAATGATTTTACCATTCAAAGTCGTTGTCACGTAAAACTTTCGCCCGTATACCGACTTTTTAAATTATTTTTTTTTTTCAAAAACCAAAAACATTGAATTTTTAACATACTACGCTCTCTTTAATTGCAGAATCTTTTCTCTCAAACGTTCATACAATATCGTGAAACAAATAAATAGGCACTATATTGTAGTGAATACAGATAGTAACTTATCGTGTCATAACCGTAGGTCACAATAGCTTCACACAAACATATGCAAGCGTCAATTACAATCAGGGTGGCCAACTGTAACCAACTTGTGTTCAGATTTTGCAGAAATTATCACATAAAAAATTCGTATTCCATATACTTTATCACTTATTAATGGGTAAGTAAAAACAGAGTCAATTTTTTTTTTGATTTTCGTGTAATAACTTACTTCTAATAATAAAGAAATGTGCCGCTTCACCGTAGGTGTCTAAACGGTCGCTTGTTCAGTGTCAGAATAAGCAGTGCATGTAACTGTGCACTGCTTATTCTGACACTGAACAAGTCAACAAACCGTCGCTGCCTAGTTCACACTTAAGCCGTCAATCCGAAAATGATCAATAAGTTTTAACTTTATTTTTTTAAAGTGTTGTGGGTTCATACCCATACAACATAATGATTATATCTAAGAGTGTAGCAATGGGCATTTTCTTTAATTTCCGCCAAGTTAGGCGAACCGGCCAGTTTTCACTTATTTACAAACCTGCCTAAAATCTAATACACGTATTAATAAAATATGTATATGGCTCCTTTCAATAAACAAGATTTCGGTTAGATATTGAAAAACCACTAGGCCATCACCGCACGGTATGCGCTAATATTGTAGCGTAAAAGTTGTTTATTGTATACTGATGTAATAAAATCGCTACGGAATATAAAGCAACAACAAAAAAATTCTTTCTCACTAAACATAATCAAGATTCATGTAATTTGTATTTATTGTATTTATTATACTAATTATTGACATAAATGATTACACGATTTTGCGTAAAGTTAACTTTATGAAATTCTGTTCAATAAACCGTTAACAAAAAATCTTAAAAAGCATTCATAATTGTGAGACTTTTAAAGAGACATTTCGTGTCGTTTGATATGAAGCAAATTTTTGGCAATTTTTCCAGCTAACCAGTAGGTAGGTGCCATTAAAATACATATGACACAAAAGTATCGTGTCTACCCCTTCTTATAATAATCACGGGCAATGACGTCGCGTCTTCGTCCGACGTTAGAAGCCGATGAACTCATATTACGAGCTTGTATTTAAGTGCATTCGTATGTTCCGTTTCTCCATGGCGACTCGTTAGGCGTTGTGATACGGCAATAAAAGATACAATACACACAAATTTAAGGCGTACATAGCGACCGTCCGTCTGTCCATGACGTGACATCGGAGGCGTGCAAAAACGGCTCATGGCAATTTATCGGCAAAAATAATAACTTTTGATGATACAATCCATAAAGTGTTTTCTATGGGGTCTATTCTGAGAAGATCACTCGTTCGTTTTTATTTTAAGATGTTTACATGGGATTTTGTGCAATGTAAATGTGTAAAACAGTGAAAGGTCAATAGTTCACCGCACCGCTCGCTTCCAAGATTTGTCTTCAGGGACTGGTCTGCAACATTTAGTCCTTTTTTAACCACCTTGCAAGTCTGTATATAAGTAAGCAGTTGGTTTAACGGCGAATAAATAGATTGCGATGAGAACTGGACTTCGAAATAGTTTATACGAAGCTTCAATAAATTTTAGAAGTTTCCAACACTTTGCTTTTGAGGCTAATAATGCGCGAATTATGGCCGAGTATCCTCGATTTTCAAATATACTTTGCATATACCTCATATGTTAAATATGTAACAGTGTGGATTCAATATTGATGTTTCTTTATATACCTACTCGAATAAAAATATTGTGTATAAAACTTGATAAAACTAAGTAAACAAAGGTTAATATTGACAGTGAAATCGACTTAGGCGTTCTGCTCTCGAAAAGGAACCATTGAAATATGCAAATAAAAATTATATTTAATTAGCTAGTAAAAATAAATTAACTAGTAGTAATAAGAGAATATGTAATAGAAAGATTTCTTTTATAATTCATTACTATAAGATACTTTATTAGTGAGAAATATAGAATCGAGAAAATTTGAAAAATTGTAAAGGTTAATAAAAAAAAGAACCTACGATAAAATCTGTGTAAATGTCCGCTTCGACTTCATTTCTTCTGTTCGACAAAAGTCGCCGAACAAGAAAATATGAGAATGGCCCACTGCCGAAGTTCACACAGCACGATATCGCGTGACCGTAGACACTAAAAGGGATAATATTGTAAGTCGAATTTCGTATCAATAACCTCTGGCAGTGGCCGAAATTGCCCATCAAGGATCCGGTACCTACGTCGAAGGTACCATTCGAAACTTTTGTACCATTATAATGTTACAATCGAATGGGAATTCCACCGTAAAACTTTGCTGTATTACGCTTTTTATGGTGATTGGAACGCTTCTATGTGATTTTTATGTAACATGGGGGTCATATTGAAAAATAATGTGATATTTTTCACCAGTTATGCACGTAGCAAACAAAAAAATGGATTCATTTCAAGATCGTGAATTATATAATCAAATTACTCAAAAAATTACCTACCATTAACACATATTTTGAAACACAAAAATAGATCCCTATGCAAACGCAATGCAAAATTGCAATAATAAGAACGGAATTTAATTTTATCGAAAACTTAACATTTTGATTTACCTAAGCAAAACCATTGTATAGTTTAATTAAGTTGTCAGAAATGGAAAAAAATGAAAGATTATGATTTTTTTTTAACAATATTGTCACTGCGGAAATCAGAAGATATGTTTATAAGGGCCTCAACGTGAAATATACATACGAAAATCAAACGAAAGCTTGGACACGAAACTCAGTAAAATAACAACTGCAATGGAGACGCTATAATTTTCGTTGCAACCGATAGGCAGTTCAATAATGTTATTATTATTAATAGCAATAACAAATGAGTTTAAAAGAGCCCAAGCCCATTTCCCAGAAGAGAATATTTGGCATATTTCACTGACTTCACTGACGTCCATCTGTCCATGATAGTTTAAACAACGTCGACTCAGATTCGAGTTAGCTTCAAACGCTCTTATGGTATTAGACCGAATATTTAAGACATACGTTAAATATGTCATCATTTCGTACTCACATGGCTGTATCATCAACGGCTAATTGTCTGTCAAATATATCAAATGTACTTTATTTCATAACAATGGGATGAACTATATTTATTACTTCATGTCATATATGTACGTAAAGCTAACAGTCTTTACACGTAACAGTCAAAACGATTCGATCGTATGTCACTATGGATGTAGGTGAGCGTGTAAATTTAACAAAATTGATAATATAAAAAAAACGTTAAAGCGTTATGATATCTATATCAATTCGTCGCCTCTAACTTGATGTCGTATGGCATCTTACTCTGGGCATATGTCGCAACAGTTTATAGAATTTTCGTGCTGCAGAAGCGGACCACTCGCGCGATTTTAAGCTCGGACCTGGTGCATCTTTTAGAAATAAGTTTAAGGAAATTGGAATCTTAACTCTGGCAACCCAATTCATTTATAAAAATTTATTGTATAAAAAAAAACGTATTTAAAAGAAATAGTCGTCGACATAAATTCAATACCAGAAATAAAAATAAACTGAGCTTACATATTAGTCGACTGTACAAACTCACAAATTCATTTAGGGGGCTCAGTGTGCGCACGTTCAATAGGATTCTTGTTGATTTACATGATTTACCCTTATATAAATTTGGGAGTATTATTAAACAACCACTTAGTAAGAAAGGGTATTATACAATTTTCGAATATTTAGAAGACAAATGTCCATGGGCACAAGCGGCTAGACTTCTGACCGGCCTGTTAGTTCATTGATGGTTTTGTATTTGTTTCAGCTATTTATGATAAAATGAGAAAAACTACTATTAAATTTCTTGCTCGTTCTTCTTGAGGAAAACTACCTTCGAACGAGCGGTAAAGCGTAAAATTCACAAAAAATATAACGTATTTCAAGCGTCATTTTATAGCCTATGAAATAAATAAATATTTTAAATTTGAATTTGAATTAAAATTGAAATTTGAATCGTATTTTTACAGCGATAATGTAATATGTCTCATATATATTTCACATCGATTTGACAATAACCTATACATTACCATCCGATTATGGGAATTCATATCAAAACTTGTTAATTTTCTTCATTATGATTTTTGATATACTGTACGACTCAGACCAGGGTGCTATATTTCACAGAACGTCTATTTTAAAGTTAAACAAAGACACGGTTGGTAACTACTAGATAATTGTTCTTCTGTTGTTTATGACCATCGACGTATAACTAGATAGGTGCACTGAGCGAATTTTTAAACATGAGCGCACGGTGGAAAAGTTTAAGCAGTCTTTATGCATACGTAGATAACAATAAAAAGGGTAAAATAAAATAAACAAGACTAGAGAGTGTTTCCGTAACATTTTTTTTGACGTGACAACGTCTTATAAATTGGTTTGCCGGGTGACACTTCAAGAAACTGCGTTACGCTCCGCTCATGTTATGCGCTCACAATGAGAGCGAGTGAGAGGCACGCGTCCCTTCCACTCGGGCATGGTTAGCCCGCCTAAGAGCGAGAGACAGACATAAAAGTGAAAGGCACGCGTCCCTTCCACTCGAGCACAGTTAGCCCGCCTAAGAGCAGAGAGACAGAGACGCAAATGTATTGCAAGTTATTGTATGTATATTTGTATATAAATACGTATGTATGTGTAAAGGCAAAATAAAATTTTGTTAATATGAAATTCAGTGCGAGATTCTTTGTATAAATTAATGTTTTAAATATAATTCTTTGTATAAATAAATGTTTTAAATTGTTACTATTATTTCATCCTTCTTCCTACTATACGAATGAATATTCACATTAAAATGATTTTACCACTCAAAGTCGTTGTCACGTAAAACTTTCGCCCGTATACCGACTTTACAGGCAACCAATTTTTTTTTTTGGTACAGTGTGTATAAAAAAACGATAAAATGACATCGATCCACAAACTAACAAATGAAACAAAACGGCATTATAGAAAATAAAACGCGTTTTATCTAATAGCATCGCTGGATAGCTCGATAAAAAAAAGAAACAGAAAAACAAGTAATTTATATGTAGCAAAAAATTAATTCGTCTGGTGCCCTTTAGCTACTGCTAGTTTTAATCTAGATATTTATTTTTTCGACGCGTTATGAATTATTTAACGACCGAGAGGCGAGATAGTAAAAAATTAATGCCATTAACATTACCAGTAGGTTTATGCGCATATTTGCATCGCACAAGTTCGGTCCGCATAAAAAAGGAGCATTTAAATTTAGCGCATTTTATACCAGGAAATAATACAAAGGAGTTTTAATTAAAATTTGCCAATTAATTAATGGCGTTTGCGTTTATTTCATATTCCGTATCCGTATACAAAAAAGAAATATTACATTTATTATACAGTAACGGAGCAAGATTTTTATGTCAACATTAATATATTTTATTTATCGATATTCAAAATGTAGTTGTAGAATAAAAGTTCTCTTGAGAGGAGATTATTTTAAGCAGTAAAAAAGTTCCACGAGCACATTTATCTTTTTTTTGCATCGAATACAGTATTCATGAAATTTATCAGTATTCAAGCAAAACTTGATAAATCATGTAGTGTTCTAGGTACAATTCAGATAATCAAAAAATCACAGATCTAGCGTTATACACGACCTTCGGGTACATTGAAAATAAAACAAAAGAAATAAAATAAAATGAATAAAACAAACCTTCGAGTACAGTAAAAAATAATTCAATAACAAAAGAAATAAAATAAAATGAATAAAACAAAAATCAATCATAAACTGTTCCTAATTTCATAAATAAAAATTATTTTTACCATCCCTTTCCAAAAAAGTTTGTTGATATATAAACACTCAGATGATTTCGATAATTTAATTAGTCACGTGAACTAATTTTTGAAATTCTTTGCTGTTTTTTGATTTATAATTTACACCGTACTTTTGCCATTGAACGCAGACACCTTACAATAAAACAGTAAATTTAAAATAACGGGCAATGGCCATGTTTTTGCATAAAACCATAACAGTTCTGATTCTTCTAAACATCTAAGCTATCTTTTTTTTTTTTATTCCTGCAACAGTTCTATGAGCATTAGTGGCTCAACTTGACTCATGGCGACCGACATACAAACTGTTATAATATATAGCTACAAAAACCTGCCTACTGGTATAGTACCCGGAGAAACTATTTAATTATCTAAAATACTCATTCCGTACATTTCATTACACAAAATTTGTTTGATTAACGTTTATTTTTATATAGGTATGCTAATGAGTAGACAAATAAAAGTACATGTTGCCATTGGACTATATTAATAGGCCCCCGAAAAATTAAAAAAAAATTAAATAAATATGATTTCTTTTAATGTGTGACTATTTAAAAATGATTATAAATGTATTTATACAACTGAAATTACGCTAGTCTCGATTGAAACGTATATATCTAATTAACTCTGTCATAATGAAGGCCCGAGGCTTTAATTAAGTTTTAGTTTATTTTAATAATACAATATTTACATATGTTATTGCATAAGTTATCATTACCCAAAGACAGACTAAATTAGTTACTAAATTGAAAATGTCTTTTGAACAAAATAGTGTTATGTTTAAAAGCCTTTTAGACAAATTGTCAAAAATGCTATTATGTTAAAAATGGATGGATGAGCTGTCTGTAAAACGCCTCTTGTACGCCGACGACCAAGGAATCCTCGCGCCGTCGGTGTGCGGGACGAAAAGATGTATGAAAGTAAATGTTGCTCAGACTAAGGTGATGGTGTTTGAAAGGGGCGAAAGTACGACCGAATACGAGATACGTATAGAAGGCGAGAAAGTCGAACAAGTGAAAAAGTTTGTATACCTGGGTAGTCTGTTTACAAATGATGGTAAATATGCCAGAGATATCGAAAGGAGAGCGAATGCGGGAAATAAAATGAATGGGGCCTTACTCGCTGTTATGAATAGTAAAGGCGTCTCAAGACAAGCGTCCTTGGCTATCCATAATGGGGTCCTAATCCCTACGCTTATGCATGGCAGTGAAAGCTGGGTATGACAGAAGAAAATTCAAAGTAGGATGAATGCAGTGGAGATGCGATCGCTACGTAATATGTGTAAAGGGTCTCGGCAAGATAGATGTAGAAAAAGTGATGTTAGAGAGCGGTGTGGTTTGAAGGAAGATGTAGTGGCTAGAGCAGAAAGAGGTATGTTGCGGTGGTTTAGCCATCTGGGTAGGATGAATGGAAGCAGACTGACAAAACAAATCTGTAGAGGGAATTTGTATGATGGAAATGTCGGCAAGGGTCGCCTTAGAAAATTCTATGCAAACCATTTTGGTGGCATAACAAAAAAAGGTAAAATTTTAAGCACCCAAAACCAACGAGCTTGCATAAAAAGATTGATGGATGTCAGTGATGCAAGACAGATATGCAAAGATCGTATCATGTGAAAATCTATAGTCTCTGCCTACTTTTCTGGCAAATAGGCGTGAGTTTATATTATTATTATTAAAATCCTATGGAAAATTACTTGTAACGAAGAAGATCAGACTCTGATGAGGTGTGACGTTTGTAAATCCAACTCAAAACAATTAGTCCATTAAAATGTTACATTTTTTACGCCTTACCTTGCGTTTTTTAGAGGACGTAATTTTATTGTTTTGATGTGTGGGGGGGGTCAGTGTAAAGCTAAAAACAAGTTTGTGGAGTCGCCACCCTTGTCCCACGGCCGCCATCTTGAAAATAGGGGTTGAAATGGTATTTACGATATATCTCTTAAAGTATTTATTTAATAAAAAAAATTTGTCAACATTTTTTGTTACAAATTAAATTCTCTACAACTTTGGTCCAGTAACTTTTTGTCGTATAACTATAAATAAAAAGTTATAAGCGAAAATCTTCAGAAATTCGAGAAAAAATTTATATTTATCGATTTAACTTTTTTATCATTTTATGAAAAAATGATATCTGACCATTTTGTAGATCGTTTTTGAGGAACAACTTTCATTCGCATCATTTTTCATTAAGTCAATAGTTAAGGTTTACAGCGCTCGAAGTGAGTACTATTTTTCAGTACTCTAACTATACCTATATATACGTGTGTATCTATAATATGTCATCAGTTATTGATTGTTTTTTTACTTTATTATTATAATTTTTTAATTCTAAATTTTGCAATATTATTAATAATTAAATATTGACTCTTTTCCCCACCACCACGAGGTAGGAGTCTAGAGGCGCGTTTTTTACGTGGTATCCCAATAGGCATAATCCACGGTGATTTTCTAAATTAGAACTACTCCGTCCTCAGTCGTTTCGATGGACCAGGCTGCAGCTCAGCATCTGATCGGGTTTATGAATTAAATACCAGTGGGAGAACTGGAGAAGGAAGGGTGTTAATGTTGGTTCATCATCAAAGTCATTTTCATTTATTAATTGAAGCTTCAAATTGATCTTTGCAAATGCAAAGGAAACTGTGGAGCGATGTGTGGATGCCGAAAGCAGGAATGAAATGTTCTGCAGTATGCTTCCATTGTTCTGGAGACTTGCAGCAACGTAATGGAACTCTCAGAATTAATAAATGAAAATGACTTTGATGACCGCCAACATTAACACCTCTTTATTCGAAACTTCGAGCCGCTCGACTGATTCTAATTTAAATCACCGTGAATATGCTATTGAGATACCACGTAAAACGCCTGAACTACACTCGTGGTGGTATTAATGTATTGCAAAATTAGGATAAAAAATAGCAATAAAAACAATTATGGTACAATTGTAATACTAAAAAGTTAAGAGTACTGAAAAAGTACCACTTCGACATAACAAACGACTAATAATGTAGAAGTTCCTCAAAAGCGATCTACAAAATGGTCGATATATTTTTTCATAAAATCGATAAATTAATCGATTTTAAATTTTTTTATCTTCATGATATACGTTAACCACTGGACAAAGTTGAAATTTGTAACAAAAATGTTAACAATTTTTATCAAATAAATAGTTGAATATCATAAATACTTCTTCAGATGCGGCTCAACCCCATTAAACGTTTAACACACTGACCTACACATCAAAAAAAAAATTACGTCTCCAAAACTAATATGTAACTTTTCAATGGACTAAATTCCCTTTGGCCGTCTCTGAACAGCAAATGTAATTTCGATTTTTAAAAAGTTAAAAATGAAAAGTCACTGGTGGATACAACACCATCCACTTTCCTTCATTTTTAACTAATTTTACAAAAAGTTCGATATTTTACTATATACATTTTTCTAAATATATCGACACCAACTGTTGGACTCTGTCAAATATGTATAACTGGCTAATGTGACTGTTCAACTAATGTACAATTAAGACTCGATATCATATTTATTTTACTCGGAGAACCCTTTTTCCTAAGTATTTGTACGTCTTGAATATTCGATAAATGTACAACATTATACACCAAAAATACTATTGTAGTCTAACAAATACGTACAGTAATATAAAAAGATCGACGATTCTACGAACCATATTATGCCCAGTTGCAGAACACGGGTCACCTATAATAATCGATTTTCTTATTTTTGTACGAAGAAATTAATTTAAGTCATTTTAATATTATTCTGGTTCAAACGGCTTCTCAATACAATCTCTGTGTATTTTCCGTGTGTCTTAACAATTTTCGATACTTGCATAGTATTTCATACGATTCGCGTTTCATTGCAAATAAATAAAAGATTTTTCTACATCCTTTCCAGCGTCGTGACTCAGGACAATGTGGGACGACAAATAAGAGTATCGATAAAGAGACCTAAATAAATATTGCCGAGACGCGTGATCAGGAAACGTCAGAGACCGTAAAAGTTCTTTATGCGGAGTCAATTTTATGATCTCCCTCTTCAAACATTGTTTAAATGTCTCCAACTCGTGTCCTTTATCAGTTTTTTAGTAGCTATTTATTTATATTCGTAATCGTTACAATAAATCTATACATTTTAATGCTGACGCCACGATTTAAAAAAGCTTTCTTCTTATTTTTACATGTAAATTGAGTCTGTACAATTGAGTTTTAATGACAAAATCATCTCTTCTACAATTTTTCATTTTTAAAATGCCAATAAAGCATATTCTATATAAATTGAGATTCACTAAATTTGTGAGAGATATGAAAATCGAATTACCAAAGGATTTCAAAATATATATATTTTTAATCGTAATTTTTATATCATTTCTTTAATTACAGTTGTATTTTCTTTATCAATTCCTCTAAAAATTTAGGAATATTGTAAAGGCTTTGGCTGATGAAACATTTAATGATATCGAAGAAAGCGCTTCAATAATAATTGGCAGTTTATTTCTGATTATTCAAATAAATTTAACGATGAGTCAACGAATACAACTATTAACACCTAAATAGTAGTAGCGAGTTGTGCAAAAAAAGAAAAACACGAATAAAAAACGCTAAAAGCTAGATTTGTCACATAAAATAAGAACTCAACCGCTGAATGGTATGTGATGAAATTTTGCTTCAAGATAGATTATGTCCTACAACTTGACTTAGAATATATTTTACGCATAAAAAAAATACACAAAAAATACCAAAATAGTGGTGATTGGAAATCATGATAAGATTTATATAATAAAATAATTATTAATATATAATAATTATTATATAATAATTATAATTAAATATTCAAGGCATTAATGCTTTAAATTACCGATCAAAAAAACAGCGTAACTAATCGGCAATTTGAAGTAATTATGTTCGATTATTTATGTTTAATTACATTAAACATAGTGAATATACAATCTTGTTAGTTTTAATTCAAAAATCACCGAAAGGGCGAATAGGACTCGTACCCCTGAGGGTTCCGTACAAAGTTAGATATTTGATCCATCAAGTCTCGATAATTTTACTTGTTTTCGATAATTATACTGGTGAGAGAACGATTCCGGGACTTCCTATAGTTTTATTTTAATTTTATTTGTTTAATTTTAAAACATTAAAAAAATATATGATTATTAGAATATTTGAAAATGTTTAACTTCAAAATGTTTTTCATATTTTTCGACAGCCTCTTCCAGTGATGAAAATAGTTGACCACGTAATTAGTCCTTAATATTTGCAAATAAAAAAAGTCACAAGAGCTGGCATTTTCGTGATGCAAGATGATACGACGTTTACAATTATTCTTAGAGAGTTCGTCCATAACTTCCAGCTAAATGATCATGCACCTACTACAATTATTCAAAGCAACAGTAGCCACATATCCAGTTTTATTAAAAAAAAAAAAAAAGCAACCTTCCGCTTAGAGGTATCCCCGTCATTTTGATCAGTTTCGACTCATCTCGATTGACCCATACGGTCTATTGCTGCTTTGTTTTGGGGTGACATCAATAAATCCACGTTTCGCCACCTGTTACTATATACCACACCAAATTTGTCGCTCCGTCTTTGAATGTAGTAAGCATGGCATTGCACCAAGTGACGCGGTCCGTTTTTTGACCCTCAGTCAAATTGTGTGGAATCCACTGCGAGCACAGCTTTTTCATACCCAAATACTTGTGTAGAGTTGATTGTATTTGACCAATACCTTTCCTAAGGATGCTTGAATCCCATGGTAGGTCACATGCTTGTCTGTTTCAATCATACGGCGCGCAACAACGATGTTTTTGTTGTTCAAAGCGGTGGACGGGTGACTATCACTAAATTCGTTACTGCAATTGACTCGACCGCGCTTGAATTCTGCAAACCGACAGTTATAAATAGTCGTCTTGTATGATGCTTCATCGCCAAAATCAGTTCAAAGCCGAGCGAGGCTCTGCTGAGCTGTCAAATTACACCTAAAATCGTAGAAAATCATATTAAGAAAATTTTCAGGACTTAAATCCATAGTGATGAATATACACAATTTTTAAAATGACGCGACAATGTAAAAACAATTGATAGTTAGATGAAACAAACTGCCTTCTACAGTCAAAGAGTTCCATTTTTAAATGTAGTAATTACTTTTTAAATATTGGTTATGTAAGAGGCCAGTTTCAGAAACTTGTAGTGTGCCCCACGTATCTCGCATAGACACATCGTTGTTAAATTAGTATGTTTAATAGCTTTCCTGGGCCGAAGAGCGCCTTGATGTTCACTTAAGGATATATATAGAGGTAGTTCAGTTTAAAAAAAGAATTAATATTATTACTTTATTCCAACTCCCTAAAAGCTATCGACACAAAATATTTATATATAATCAGTTCTAACTGATACCCAGACAAAGAAAGGTTCTTTTAATTTTATCTATATAATCTATATTGATCCAAGAATCTAAATACAATCGAGCGATAAAAACCGGATTTCTATTTCATTCGCAACGACATGGAGCACTAAAAGGGTCAAGCGGGATACAAGTAACCGATATCAAATGCCCCCGAGTACCGCCGCGTTACTTCGACCTGTCGGAACTAGTCGGACGATAAGTATTTTGGACTGGAAGGTCCACGCGTGGAAACAAAGGGACTATAATTCCGCGAGCGACACGTCCGAAAACAAATAATAAAGAAACACGCGCGTTGAGCGGTTCTCGAGTTTTATCGACGTTTTACGATACCTGCTGAGGTTTACGATTGGAAATTTCCTACGCAAATTCGCGCCATGCACGACCAAAAACTATAAACATGCGAAGGGAACAAATGTTATAGAAAAATCGCATACGAGTGGACCGTGTAGCATTTTCCCACGAATCGAGAAGAAATATTGCAGCTAATATAACCATATT
The DNA here is from genome assembly GCA_005406025.1 of Eumeta japonica. NCBI lineage: Eukaryota > Metazoa > Arthropoda > Insecta > Lepidoptera > Psychidae > Eumeta > Eumeta japonica. The sequence continues at coordinate 121,484 of BGZK01001589.1, forward strand.
ATAAGCATGTGGCAGTCCATTGTTAGAACACGCTCCGATTGCCACGCTGGGCAGGCGGTGGTGGCGGGGCGATATTTAATCTACAAGTCTGCGGCGCAGAAATACTTTGAACAGTTGTAAAATAATCACGATTCGCAATCAATTTGATATTGAATATAAATAATATTGATTGCAAACGAGAAAAGCTTGACTCAAATTTCGAATTACTCATTGCCATGTAATAGATTTTCGTAAACAACTTTACACTCACCAGAAAACACCCGATCGAAACAGTACCTAGAAATAATAATAATAAGTTACAAAATTTAATTTCTACCTTATTTCTTGTAGACAATTTTATTTTCGTTAATCACCTAAAAAATTACAGGCGGTCGAATTCCTCCACTTTTAGATATTACATGCATAGTAATTAATTATATACCTGCCCGGTTTAAATACGTAGAATCATAAAACACTTTTAGCTTGTTTATGAATAGTGAAAATGAATAGAGAGACTTTATCTAACTGAATAACTATAAAGATTTCATCGAATTGAGCAACTCTAGAGACCTTATCAAACTGAACAACTCTAGAGACTTTATAAAACAGACCAAGTCTAGAGACCTCTTTAAACTGAACAACTATAGAGAATTTAACTAACTGGATAACTTTAGAGACCCTATCAAACTGTACCTTAAAAACCAACTTCAGAATTTGGGGCGTTCCATGCGTTTTTATCGTATACAGTTGTTTAAAAATGTACAGAAAAGTTTAATTATTCTGCTCGCCTGTTTACCGAGTTTGTACAGTAATAAAAGTCGTTAGATATTATAAATATCCGTAGCTACTTTTAACAAATAAACACGACTGAAAACTGTTCTTAATAATTTCTATATTAATAAAAGGTTGTTGGTACATTTGTTCAAACTTATTCAATTCGTTTCTCTGTTAAAAAATTACGTCTAATCGTGAATTCTAAATGTGTACATAAAACACTAAAAAAATGTAAAAAAGTTTCGCAATCAGGGATAAATTTAAATTTCTTTAAACGACAAACAGACACGTGAACACCAACAAACAGCCCTACTATCACTCCTAAAAGAAAGATTAGCTTCATGTGCGTCAACTTAACACGCCGCTCGTCCGTTTAGTAAACCGCGACGTTCTTAAATCCGCGCCGAAGCATTAAGCTCTCGCCGACGCTGATATACGAGGGCATGCGTTACAATTAAAACGGGACACGGGACCCGTAATTCATAAAGGGTTTCATGGAGAGAGATCACCATCTCTATAACTGCGAACGGTTATACTTCTTAAGATGCGTGCAGGTATAATTTTTGTCCCAATTCGACTGATTCAATAATGAATTAAAATTTTGTCGATAAAAAAAACATATAAAATCATAACATTCTCTTCGTGATCAACTGTACGTTCTCGTCTGTTTGCATGCATACACGAAACAAATAGAAAAACGTATACGACTTCTCACATACTGAAAAATAAATGACAACTCCCCTAGCTCAAACGTTTGACACATTAATTATTAGTGGTCTGAAGTCACTTGCTAAACCGCTTGCAAGAACTTCATATTATATATATATATATATATATATATATATATATATATACACACATAATATGAATTTTTTCACACACGTTCAATCTTAAGTTTTCAATCGTATTAAATACAACTCTATACTTGTAGCTCGTGTAGCTACAAGACGGGTGCTTATGCGTGTTCTTGTTAATTACAAGTTTATTTATCGCGTTCTTTTATTAAATAACTCTCTTAAAAAAACAAAGGAAATGTTAAAAATGTAAATCTGATACTAAATGCCATCATTAATATCAAACTGGCAGTTTAACATTATGGTCCCGCATATTATTTGACTTTTTTTAGTAAAATTTAAAATCATAACTTCACATATTTATGCATAATAATTTTAATACTTCTGTAAACTTTTTCTGAATGTTTCTTTCATTAATATCCAATGCGAAGGGAAACTATAATCGAGGAAGACACCATCGAATAGGACTCACAAAGAGAAGCCGATACTTTTGGATATATTTTAACCATAACGTACGACATCTCTAAGATTCTTTTGATGTTACTATCCTAGCCGGCACACCGTCATCGCCCATAAGTACCGACACGATGGCTACAACAAGCGCTGCGCGTACGCCGAGCCGCGCCGGCGTGCCTATTCGCTACGTCTGTAATTAAACCGAATCGTAACTCAATTAACGTGACGTAATTACAATCACGGCGCGCGGCGGGCGGCCGCCCCTGCGCGGATGACGCGCCGGCGCGTCTGCCGCGTCATGTGCAAGTGTAGGTATATCCGATTATGTGCCGCGTACGGCGTAATGTGTTCGTGAACGTGGCCCGGTTAGCACATTATCTATTGTCTCGTTGTGAAGAGCGTGATTTCGAGACTATGGATAATGATATTGTAACGTACGTTTTGTGGAGTTTGTTTTTACGATACGGAAATTGTTTCTACGATATGGTTAAATTATATATTTTAAATCGATTCAAACATATTCTGATAAAGAAGGAAAATGAAATAACCGTCTTTAAAAATAAGCAAAATATAGGTCATTAAAATTATCGATAAGAGAGCACGCATTGCTAGTATAATTCCATTATGGAAGATAAGTAATACAGAACATTACGATTTCTATGAAAGTTCTTTACTTAGAACGAATATTAATTTCGAAGTTTTCAATCAAATTCAAATAGGAGCACAATATATGTGCTAACAGTTAATCACATCGAACATATTATACCTCAATCAATGTTTCGTATTACTGCTACAATCTTCATTACTGAAAGAATCAAAACGTTTTTTAAATAATACCTTTTAACCATACGCAGTGCAAAAAGGTCGTGGTGTTGACGTATTCTTAGTTAATTTACCGTGTCTCTAATTTATCACTGACGTCTATAGGTTTTGAACAATGCCACAAATAAGACATAGTTGTCAAAAATTGAGCAACAAGCAATCATTAAATTGCTCACCAGAGAGGGTATTTCGATGTTACGTAAGTAAGCAAAATTTATTCTTGCTTTTGCAGTCAAAGGTAGTTGGGAAGATATTTCAAAATTTACGTAAAATGAAAAAAAAAACAAAAAAACAAAAACGTTTCTAAAACAAAACTAAAATTATTAATATTTCATTGTGGTCAAGTCAAATTATTTTCATACTTTTTAATAGATACGAGTGAATATTTCGAGCATTGACGCGAGACGCCGCCGTTTTAAGTGCAATTAAGTTTAAATGTATTTTTTTTAATAAATTGATTTTCCACTCCGGAAACTCCAGATAGATTTCTATATGACATAAAAGAAAAAAAAAAAGATTTTCAATCTTATTATGTGGAATCTCATGATTTTTTTCTTATAATAGCACGCATAGGAGAGTTGAAAATAGGGGTGTTATTGATCATTATAAATTTGCTTGAGTAATATTTGAAAACCCTAAAAGAGGGACAGACGCCCTCGCAGATCAAATAACCTGTGTTGCATAGGATCAGTGTTTTTTGCCATATTGATTTCATCACAAAGTTTAGGTCAATATAGTTTTTTTCACGGGGTGATGAGAACCTCAAAGACCCTCTCAGTAGCCGACAAACCGTTCGACTATCAACGAGGAAAATGTGGCGAATGTGTGGAAGTCAATTTAGAAAACCGGCGGAGATTAAGCAGTGGGGGATCGGCAGATAAGTGGGCATTAAAAGTGAACAGGTAAATTAAGTAATTCATTATCAATTAGGCATTCCAAGGTCGATTAAAATTTTGACTCCGTTCGCCGTGGGTCGATGTGTGAGATATCAAATGCTAGAGTTCTTTAATGCTGACTTAGCAGATGCATCTTATTAGATCAATTCATAGGAAATATGCTGTATTAAACAAAAAAGTAGGTGACTTCCAATGAATCCATGGTTTCAAAGAGAATCGAATTTGAAACTATTAGCGTCTTAAAGTATTTTCTATTGTTTTAACTAAATAAAACATCATATTGAAGAAAATTATCTTTCTTTGTGACAAAGATGTTACAAACAATTAATTTATTTCATGGCCATATAATTATGAAAGATAATTTATAAAATCTTTTTAAAATCATAAACAACGTAAAAAGACAAAGACAACTCACTCGTTCAGCACAACCAGATACATAAAATAGTATCGTAATAAACAGTAACAAAGAACAAAGTTACAACAGTGTGACGTAAAACTCCCTTCGGAAATTGACTCACGGCTAAATAACTTTTTTTATGTCTCCGTTTCTCGTTAGATTAATGCGCAAAAGGCACGAACCGTCAAACACTAAAAATCGTGATTCATATGTGAAAAGCGTGACGCGACGCGATCGCGTGCGCACCTATATCAAGGTGTCCAGTGGTTTCTAAAAATAAGAACCCGTAATCTCAAAACGGAGAAAAACAACGAAGGTGCGGCTCTTTCACAGACTTACCTTCGAGTAATCGTTCTGGGCGTTTTTATGTCATCTCAAAAATGATTTTACTTCGTGCTAACTGCGAAACATAAACCTCGTATTGAAACCACGTTATATCTTCAACACATACAACACACGCTCAATACACAATATAATTTATGCAACATACGCTTCTACGCAGACGTTTTTCGGCAAAGGATCGCTTTGTGCGACATTTTTCTCCATACTGATACTATAATATTTAATTCTTACGCCATTTCAAAAGATTATCTACAAAAAATAACCATTATCTATCTTAATAGTTTTATTTTATGAACACAACAATGATATTAATAGGGATAAAATGTATGTAACGGTTGTGGTAACTATAAGATAAAATTAAACTTCTAGTTGTGGCGATAAGTAAATATATATGAATATATATTTTTTCAGTTATCGCTATTAATGTAATAATATAAATAGTTTTCGTGTCAACTAAACACGCTGTCCGTGGATGTTATACCGTATTTATATGCTTGTGTCGCGTTAGTGACTCAAGTCGAACGCCCACTGTGTGATTGTAATTTTCACTTTTGGATGTAATAAACGTTTTAAACTGTATTAAAAAAGGAAAAATTAATAAAAATATTGTTAACCCTTTAAGAATAGCTATTTCAATTAAATAACGATTTGAATTAAGTCACATTTATAACCAAATTGTAATAATTCAGAAATAAGTTTATATATACTGTACTGTTTCTATTTACTTCAATATTTTATTTTTGTAATTAATCGTCTGTATTTAAACTATCAAACAGAAATTTAAAGATTATATGACCGCCTAGTTTTGATAATTATAATTAAACAATATACCAAAAAAAAAACACAACTTTTCCCGAAACCTTTCGAAAGTTGCTATCACTAATCGCGTATAGAACATTGAGAATATTTAACGCAAGCAATACCCGTAAGTATAGAACCAGTCTCGTAACAATGTTGTAACATTACGATTCATATTGAACCATGAGAACGTTGCTGTACACGTGTAACAGGAAAACAACATCAAAAACGAAAAACTGGTCTGCAAAAAAAAAAAAGGAAGAAATCACCGGCGACGACGCCGAGGACACACAAAACGTACGAAAAGAGGGGACCTGCGAATGCATCGAAAAAAAGGGCTAACTAACGAGCGCGCCGAACCGGAGAAGGGAATGAAAATAAAATTGCCCGGACGCCGCTCAAAGGATTCGGGGAACCAGAGCCGGCGGAACGCTACCTAATGGCCCGTCGGGACGGGCGCGCGCCGGCGGCGGCAAGTGCGGCGGCGGGCGTCCACGGAGCCGTTGTCGGCTTCTTCTCAGACGGCATACGTGACTGGTCGCCGCTTTTCACACGCACGTCACAGAGGGTCTGTCATATTTCACTTAGAGATTGATGGGAGTGCATGCTTTTGTGTTTCTCCATTCTCGCCCTCGAGTCAACTGATATTTGTAATTACTGCAGTGACTGTTGTCTCGTTCCATTTAGCAATATCTAATGCACCCGAGAGGAGTACGCATGTGTGTAAGCGACCACTAGTAGGTCTCCGCGACGTCGTCCTCCGTCGTTGGTCATTCGGTACGTTCGTCGTATTAGACGGGATACGGCGTGCGCACACGTGTCCGCGCGTCTTTGAAACGTCGCCCGAGACTGAAGATAAATTTTATTGACATTTTACGTTTTGTTTTATGCGAAACTTTTGTGCCTTTGACATATTACGAACAGACAGTTCTCGCGGCATGGTCACATTGACGTGCAGTACGCCTGGTGGACAAACTACTTTTTTGCATTCATACGAATTTCTATTATCTGTTCCTACGTCTCTTTCTTTTACGCAGTTACTATCCCTTGTATTAATAGACTTGTCGCAGATTAGACTGAAAATTGAAACGGAAAAAGAGTAATTCAAGCTTTTTAGTGAATCTGATGAAAATACGGCTATCGTCGAATTATTCTTCAAAAGAGCTTTGTACGTATTTTCGTATCGTTCAGAAGCTTTGGAAATGCTTTTAGTATAACTACTGGACAGCTTTATTTATCCTCCCATGAGCTTCGAAAAACTTATCTAAGACACACGACCGAGATATGTTAACCCCGCATCCGTACTATGCAATTACATCGTGGCGTAGTTAATGACATGCCATAGACAATTATCGACCTATTACAGACTTGTTGTGTGAAAGTGATGTCGAAAGGGAAAATAATTTCGACAAGGCATTATATCTACTTTAGTCGACAAGTTGTAGACGTTGATATAGTGCGTGGTAGAGGTGCTGCCATAGATAAACAAAAATACTCGAATCAGCAGTACTCAAACTTTTACCAAATGTTTAGTGACCGCATTCATGTCGTAGTCGTTAGTCAGCGTCCAGTAACATTCTCAATTCCAAGTCACAAAATTAATACGTCATAGGACAGTTTCCAGCAACGAATCGCATTAAATAAGAAAGAACACGAAACGAATATGACAAGAAACACTTAGCGAAGACAATCTTTAGGAATTCATCAGGAATTTATCAGGAATTTCCAATGTGTTGAGTCTACAACTTCATGAATCTGTTATGGGGCTTATCGGGGTGAACGAAATTATGTTCAGAAACGAATAATTGTTATTTAAAAAAATCGTTTATTTACAAAAATAATTTTCAACGAAATATTGTAATTATTTTCTCAATAAAATAATTTTCTCATCGGTCAATAGTTGATCGAAATATAAATGATCGCGAACCAAAAAAATTATATCCATCAGTATTTTAGTACTTCCGACTGAAAAATAGAGTATTGAATTATTTCACGACGTTCTCATTTCAGGTCCAGATTATCAATTATTAAACGGGTGTCTAACGCCGTCGCCGCTGTATCGTTTGCGTTTACGGCGGCGGTGGTCGATTGCAAGTGCACATTAAAATGCCAAAATTTGTTGAACCATTTTTTATACACTTTTAAAAGTTTACGAGTCTATTTTATTGATTGTTGATTGCGATCGTAAAATATCAATTTAATAGCTAATCAGATTATATTGGAAGCTTAAAAGGATTCTATTGTGAAATGTTCCATCATTTATACGTAAAATGTATTAATATTGCTGCGACGTGAATTCAACTTGTAGCTTACTATTAACGTACCATTTACTACAAAATCAGCATTAATATCAAATTCGCAATTATTTTAACCAAAGAAATCGGCATACCTTTAAAATGATAGAAAATTATTGATTCATTCTTATTATACAAAATAAATATATAAAAAATTCAACCAAAACATATAAAAGTTGCTCCATGTCTTGTTGGAAATGTTTAGCCATCGGTCCCACATATTCCGAGGTCTCACATATCGGCCGTTATCACCGATTGTCATCGACAACTC